>CM049407.1:4925000-4955000 GCA_026929865.2 Hyperoplus lanceolatus
AAGACAGTTCAGCTGCCAATTTGGTTCTCTGTCTACTCTCTCCTGTCAGACTATGTGTGACAAGTTAAAAGAGAAAGATACGTTATTTGTATTTTAATTAATTGCAAAAACAGATTGATCATCAGACTATAATTTTACAATCAGAACATTTTAGAGGCCTAGACCTTTAGAGTAATTCAGTCCCTCAAGATTCCCTTTAATAATCTTTATAAGAAGAGGTTTTCAATCAATTTGACAGTGTACTTGTGTCTTCAATCTATATTTATTTTGTTTATTTCACAATCACATAGAAAGGTCCACACTTCCACTGTATCTAATGACTGGAGTCCACTCTTGGTTGGGATGATGCGACTTTCACACTCCATCATGGATGAATTTAAAAGGAATAAGCCAAACTGGATCATTCTCAAGGGGAAAATAATAATATCAATGTGGTCTAAAATGTCTTATGGGTGTCATACTAATTGACCCTACCTGCAGTACTACATTCTCCAAATGTAACGGAGAGTTAAGGAGATTGTCTCTGGACCATCTCAGACCTGGCTGAACAGCTACCCAAAGCCTGCAGTATGTGAAGACAGTTCAGCTGCCAATTTGGTTCTCTGTCTACTCTCTCCTGTCAGACTATGTGTGACAAGTTAAAAGAGAAAGATACGTTATTTGTATTTTAATTAATTGCAAAAACAGATTGATCATCAGACTATAATTTTACAATCAGAACATTTTAGAGGCCTAGACCTTTAGAGTAATTCAGTCCCTCAAGATTCCCTTTAATAATCTTTATAAGAAGAGGTTTTCAATCAATTTGACAGTGTTCTTGTGTCTTCAATCTATATTTATTTTGTTTATTTCACAATCACAGAGAAAGGTCCACACTTCCACTGTATCTAATGACTGAAGTCCACTGTTGGTTGGGATGGTGTGACTTTCACACTCCATCGTGGATGAATTTAAGAGGAATAAACCAAACTGGATTATTTATTTTTTTCAAGATATTTTTTTGGCATTGTTATGCTTTACTGATAGTGCAGAGACATAGTTGAAATGGGGCAGAGATGCTAGGGCGTATTCACACCTGCCGTGTTAGTACACCTGAACAAACTCAGTGTGCATCTCTCAGGCTGCTGCAGTTTGTTTGTGGTGTGAATTTGGCCGGACCCGAGTTGGGTCCGGCCAAATTCACCAGAATGCACAAAATGGTATGTTTGAAGCACATTTTTTTATGGGGGACTACCCCCAGACCCCCACTTATGTTGAAGTGAAACCGAAGCCCTTGTGCTTGCCACCCAAAAATTATCACTGGCCCCATCCTGGCCACCCCAATGAAAATGTCCTTGCTCTGCCACTGGACCCGACCCTAATGCAGGAAGCACTGTGCATTTTCCTTCTTTTCTTTTTTAATAAATCGCCATCAGCTTAACATCACGGGAAAGTGTTGTTGTTGCCATCATTAAGAAAATTAGTTTTGGTTTGACCGGGAGCCCTGAGCCAATAGGCTTCAGGCCTATTACATTTGATAGTGAGGATGAGTAAAAACGCTGTGTTCAATGATCAGATGAAAGAGAGGGGAGTGTCTAAACGGAGTGTTTTGCTTCTGATGGTAACAGGTTCGACCGATAATGGGCCAACTGTCCCTTGTCGGTTTGGCGCGACACACATCTGACAGTGTGTCAGCTCCAGCCTATTCTTCTCGTGAGCTGTGCGTCTAGCAGCAAAAATACAGTGAAAATAATGTTTCACATTGTAGGCTACAAGCCACAAAACGTGACATTGACATACATATTTAGACAATATAAAACAACAATAATGTGATGTTTTTCTTTTTAATGTATAGGTCTAGATGTATTTATTTATTATTTTGAACCCTATATAATCAGGCAGTAGTTTTACTCTCTCTCTCTCGCTATCTCTCTCTCTCTCTGTCTCTCTCTCTCTCTCTCTCTCTCTGTCTCTCTCTCTCCCTCTTTCTCTTTCTCTCTCTCTCTCTCAAAAATTTAAATGACTCACAGTTTATAGCCTAAAGATGTAAATGACACAGTTTTTTGTTGATGGCACCAAATCACTAAACAGATCGCAGTATGGAATATTTCCATTATTGTTTACAGTTTGGCAGTTCACTGTGTGCTTCCTGCGGCCTATTGCACAAAACCAAGATAAGATTTACCTAGGATATTTCTGTTATCCTGGCTTGCTTAAGCCATGATTCAGTTGCACAAAAGTTTATCTTATTCAGTTGCATCCTTGGTTCAGTCAGCTGTCACTCTGAATTCATGCTGTTTCAACAGTTATTCTATGATCATGTACCACATCAAGGACTACAATTTCATTCAGTTAAATATTCCTGCTTGTATTATCTTTATTTAACCTGAACCATTTCTAATTAAATTAAATACATTATATTTTTATGGTGGAGAAGAGACGAACCGATGGAATATGCTGCCCCCACGATTCACTGTCAGCCCTTCCCTGATGTATTTACATTCACTATTCCGCAAAAACTCTTTCAAACATCACAACATTTCCATCAAACTGGTGCTTAGAACTGGTGCTTAGAACCTGTACTTTTCCAGCTGAAGGCCTATTTGTTTATTTCCAACAGTCCAATCATGTTGCATTTCAGTAGGCTACATTTGTATTATGTAGCCATCTCTAAATGACTGATCTGTAAGCATTGGCACTAAAAGATTTACCGAAAAACAAAATTGTTTTGTGCAGATCACTTTGAGATCCCTACATTACAGCGCATTGTATTTGATTTGCGTCGAGATACTGGATTTTTTTAATCCATGTTTGTTCCATCCAAATTAAAACAAAATAAATGCCTCACATTTTTTACTTTGTGTCATGAATCTAGAATATATGAAAGTTTAACTTTTTCAGTGGACTTTTATTGCTTAAAAGAGCTTTCAAGGAAGAGTTGCATATTTTAATTTTTTTCAAGTTTACTACCTTGTTAAGATCCTTTTTTGAGCATATTGTATTAAAGGATTTGATTTCCAACAAAAGTTAAATGTTGATTGTACTCAACCTATTTTAAATGTAATTTGTATCAAAGTATCTTCTCCAATACAGCGGAAGGAGAATGACCCATGTCACAGTCACTCTGAATTCAACATAACATCTTGGCTATTGAAGTTAGCTGTTGTTGTTGAAGGCCTAACGACCGTCGTCAGACACAGGTACCCATCCCCCACACTGCATACGATCAGAGAGTGACACAGGCTGTCACAGATAGAAACAGCACTCGCCTGCTCTGAGTCACTGAGGCACAATCCCTAAAGCCTCAAGCCCCAAATGTTAAAATGGCACTTTTTTCTTTACCTTTGCAATGCAATTTCTATTACATTTAAAGGGGCTTGTTTGGCATGGAAAATAAGTGTTAACTTTACCAAAGCAATAGTAAGGGAATAAGATAAAAAGCCTAAATGAATTCTAGTTAACAAATGAATAAATAAAAGTACTTACCAGAGAATATATTAAAAAATATGCACAAACGTTATAGTTGGCTTGTGACTTTATTTTTTACATTAACTGTAGGCTATTCTTCCCTACCGAGGCTCTTTAGAGATTGACTGCCTGATGTGAACTTGTTGCAGGCTCTTGCCTTAGTGAGTGGAGGGCAGGTAAATATCAAGAAATACATTTATTTATTTTCAAAACTGCATCACAAAGCAAAAGTCTGACACGTCTCATATCTCAAGACAACCTGTCACAAGTCTCTTATATTTTACTCTCAGACTAGAAGTTTTTACAGAGACAGGAGATCTCATATTTGCAAGACCACATCTTGATTCCTTTTAAGATCATGATAATTTCACATACTGCAAACAGGATCTTTATTAAAGGGACACCTTTTAAAGTCATACTGTAGAGTAGGGCTGGGCAATCATTTGATTACAATTATTAATTGCGATAAAACTTGCGTTGATTATGACGATATGCTTTTGACATAAATGCTTGATATGAAAAACAAAACAAAAAAACAGTCCTGATATGGATTTACCAAACAGCCAATCACAAAGCAGAAATAAACTCAACAGCCAGTCAGATTGCACTTTTTGCTGTTCCTGTCTAAGTACACGCCCATTTCCTGGTGTGACGTGCATGTTTGAGCTTCCAGCGGCAAGGAAAGAGGAGAGCCATGTGTAGTCACCTCGGCAAGAGTGAAGAGAGTCTAGCGAGAAATTTCTAGTAAAACCAGTAATTTGTATTTTACATCTTTAAGTTTAGAAGTCAAAGCTTTTTTTGTAATTGCCATTATGTTCTATAAGTTACAAGGCAAGCTATCTTATATTGTTAGGTGAAGTTAAAACATGTTTGTGAAGTTCAATGTTTATAATAAAATGTTATTCAATTCTATCATCACATATCAAAACAATATTATTTTGAGGAACCTGGAACCAACTAGAATATGTTTGTAAACCAAACTCTGGGCCCTGCTGCTGTAAACAACAGTGAAACAGTAACTTTTCAGGAAGCTTTCTAACTTCAAACAGTGTTCCAGGGATCACATTTTCCTGTGAGGAAAGTTTGTTTATTCAGTTAGGAGAATATACCTTAGAAAATGTTCACTTCTCTGACACACACATGTATACACTGCAGCTTATTTCTGACCACAGACAGAATTTAAAGATCTATTCCCATTTTTGTGAGACTTTTTTAGAAGAGCCTTTCACTGTTGTTTATTTTTTTCTAATTTAAGGAAAAACATATCGTCCTTAAGCCTGATAGAAGTAAATGGGGGTTAAGGAGATTTTCACATAAGTAAACTATGACGTCTTGCCAGAAGGGAAGTGAAGGCTAGTATTTCTGATTGCAACTAGTAAATGTGGAGTTGTTGCCCGCCAAAAAAGCATAAAAAGGCAGTCCAGAATTTATGTAGTCTGAGACAATAAAAAAACGTATGACTAAATGTACATGAGGAGGGGTGGCATCTGTCACACTGGTCCACAACATTTGGATAGATTTTAGATTTGCTGAAATGGACTCTATCTAACACTTTAACTATATAAGCTGCAGCCTGGCACAAGGAGAAGATGAGCGCATACTATGTACCACCTTATCCCATCATTGATCTGTCAAATTTACCCCAGGCTCACGCTACCAAGCATTTTTAGTTTTGACAGCCAAATTGTTTTCCAGAGCCATGAGTTTGTCATAAATCTTAGAAATGAGCAATTTCTGGTGAGGTTTATAGGTGTTGCTGTAAAAAAGGTGTGAAGTGTCTACTTTGAATAGAGACAATGCAGGCCGGGGGTTGGGTAGAGGGGCAGTCAGCAAGAGCATGGTTTTGCAGGTATGCATGTTGAGGACAAGGGTGACCTTTAACATCAATGGAAAGTTAGTCTGTATAAGTAATATGTCTTTATTAAATGAATGATCCCAATAAAACAAATCCAGAACAATATTAATCACAGACTCAAAAGATGGAAAATCAGCAAACTATTTTTTTTTTTTAGATTTTATACAGTTTGAACAACAAAAATCTTACTATTTCCTTTGAGGAGAGTGAAATTATTTCACATGAAATTGTTTATTTTATAACATGTTTTTAGGTAAACAAAAATAAATTAAATCAGAAGTTTGCCTCAATAATTCAAAAATGTTATTATATTTTATTTCATATTTTATTGATATGTAACATTTTCAAATGTAGTATTTATCTTTGTAAACTATAATTGTAATACAAAAACAATTCCTGCAATTTTGCATTTACTGTAAGAGTGCAACTCTCACTGATGGAGTGAATAGCTTCTTATTTCCTAAACAACCACGTCAGAAAACATATGCTGTGGTTTGGGAAAAGATGTAACTCTGTTTCAGAGGAGTGAAATTATGACTAAATTTACATGAGGAGGCGTGGCATCCGTCACACTGGTCCACACCATTTGGATACATTTCAGATTTGCTGAAATGGACTCTATGTAACACTTTAACACTGTATAAGATGCAGCCTGACACAAGGAGAAGATGAGCTCATACTATGTACCACCTTATTGATCTGTCAAATTTACCACAGGCTCACGCTCCCAAGCATTTTTAGTTTCGACAGCCAAATTGTTTTCCAGAGCCATGAGTTTGTCATACATCTTAGAAATTAGCAATTTCTGATGAGGTTTAAAGGTCAGAAGGTCTTCCCATGGTTGGTTTATAGAGAGAGAAGGATAACACGAAAAAAGAGAAGAGGCACAATGTCTAATTTGAACGTACATAAATAAATGGGATGTCGGTAAATTAAAACCTTTTGGGAAGTCTGAAAAAGTAGCAAAGTGCCCATCCTTATGAAGGTCTGAATACCTAAATGCCCTTATTTTGCCATAACATGTAGGATATATTCCCAACAGATGGGGGGAATAGATGATTGTTCACTATGGGCATCAGAGTGGATGCAGAGGAAAACATAAAATGGCGCCTAAACTGGAACCAAATCTTCAGAGTGGATAGCACAATAGGATTCCTTGTGAAACTAGAAGGGTTAATGGGCTTCAAAGTGAATTTGAAAGGTAAATTCCACATTTGTACATGTTTCTCTTGTAAGGATCCATCAATTGATTATGTTGGTAAATAAATGATTTCCTACATGGCTGGATATTTTTAGGGAGCTACTCTAGGCTTAAAATAAAGTTACTAAAGGAACCAGATATCCAACTAGGTTTAGCTTAAAAATATTGGTGCATATAACTGTTACCATACCTCTTTTAATAAATCCACTATATTTATGTTTGCAAGGAGATGTATGCAGCCTCTGGGAGAGACACAGCATCACAGTCTTATAACATAAGTCCAACTCACTGTCAGTGTTGCTGTAGAAAATGTGTGAAGTGCCTACTTTGAATAGAGACAATGCAGGCCAGGGGTGGGGGTTGAAGGGCTGCCAGCAAGGGCATGGTTTGGCAGGTATGTATGTGGGGGACAAGAGAGTGACCTTTCACATCAATGGAAAGTTAGTCTGTATAAGTAATATGTCTTTATTAAATGAATGATCCCAATAAAGGAAATCCAGAAAAATGTTAATCAAAGACTCAAAAGATGGAAAATTATTTAAATAATTATTTCAGTGAACTCTGGGAACCTATGTACACTGTCTGCACAATTATTAGGCAAGTTGTATTTTTGAGGATGTATTTATTATTGAACAACTACAGTGTTCTCGGTCAATCCAAAATGTAAATTAACCTAAACCTCAATGTTTTAAGAAATTAAAAGTGAGGTTTTGTCTTTTTTAAGTGAATACATATATTTGCAGAATTATTAGGCAACTATTAGTGTGCAGAATTATTAAGCAACTAAATGAAAAAATAAACATTTTCCCATTTCACTTATTTATTTGCATCTGTTAAAGTGAGAATGATAAAACCACTCAACATTTACAAATTAACATTTCTGACATGTAAAAAAAAATCAGTGACCAATATAGCCACCCTTCTTTTCGATAACTGTCACACTGTCATTCATGGAGTTTGTCAGTTTCTTGATCTGTTGACGATCAACTTTTTGTGCAGCAGCCACCACAGCCTCCCAGACACTGTTCCGAGAGGTGTACTGATTTCCTTCACTGTAAATATCTTGTTTAAGCAGGGCCCACAGGTTCTCAATAGGGTTTAGGTCAGGTGAGGAAGGGGGCCATGTCATAATTTTTCATCCTTAAGGCCTTTACGGGCTAGCCATGCAGTTGAGTACTTCGATGTATGCGATGGAGCATTGTCCTGCATACAAATCATGGTCTTCTTGAAATATGCAGACTTTTTCCTGTACCACTGCTTGAAGAAAGTGTCTTCTAAAAACTGTCTGTAGGTTTGGGAGGTGATTTTAATGCCATTTTCAACCCAAAAAGGTCCAACTAGCTCATCTTTAATAATACCAGCCCATACCAGTACCCCACCTCAACCTTGCTGCCGTCTGAGTCGAAGTGGAGCTCTGTGTACGTTACTGATCCAGCCACGGGCCTCCAAATCTTTGGCAGTTAATTTGCGTATTTTTTTCTCAATATGTTTCTTGCGACCCTGTTGGCTATTTGCAACTAAATGTTTCATGGTTCTGTGGTCACGCCCCAATATCTTAGCAATTTCAAGAGTGTTCCATCCCTCTAAAAGACTTTATGCAATTTTTGATTTTTCAGAGTCCGTTAAATCTCTTTTTTGTCCCATTTTGCCTGAGAAAGAGAAACTGCCTAATAACTATGCACACCTTGATATAGAGTGTTGAACTCCTTTGACCACACCTTAACTCATTACGCAAATACACATCACCTGGTATGCTTAAATTGAATAAGCACTCAATTGTATACAGCTTAAAGTTGGAAAATATGCATACAAATTATGATATGGCCAAAATACTCACTTGCCTAATAATTGTGCACACAGTGTAGTATAAATATGCAAAGATTTTAGAAATCTGTTCACCCTAGCCTGAGAAAAGGGAAACAAATATTGTTTATTGTCTCTCAGGCTCTGTGGCTCAAAAGGAAGAAATCCTCCTACTACCAAAATGAAACAAAACACCAGCACATTTTTTTAGAGGGAACTTCAATTCTTTCACATGAAATTATTTTATAACATACCAGTTTTATTAGGTAAACAAAAGTAAATTAAATCAGAAGTTTGCCTTAATAGATAATATTTTTATTTATTAACTATCATATTTTTCTATTTTTTATTTTATTGACACGTAACATTTTGATTTTTTTGTAGTATTTATTTGTGTAAATATTCTATAATTATAATACAGAAATCAATTCCTGTAATTTTGTCATCTGCTATAAGGATGACATATGCTGTGGTTTGGGAAAAGATGTAACTTTGTTTCAGTGAAGTGAAATTATTGGCCTGCATTAAACAAAGAAAACTACTCAGGAAAAGATGAAACTACTAAAATCTTGTTAAGAACTGTCCAACGCATTATGAAAAGCCTGGAGAGATAGTAGTGAACTTTCATCTTTGAAGAAATGTGGTCGGAAAAAAAAATAATAATGTTCATGATGGAAGATCACTTAAAATAAATACAATTATTTGGTTGTATCAACATTTTAAATATCAACAATAGAACTCTTGGCTATGTTCAATATTGAACTTGAGAGCATATCATCAGAGGGGTGTTTCAGGTAGCTGGTTTTGAGGCAACGCAGAGTTTGTTCGCTCTGAGTTAGTGGAAACTCTGGGTCAGTTTCAGCGCAACCGAGAGTCAGTTACTGCGGCAACATACGCCATGGGTCTAACCTGCTCGGGAGGTGGTTAGACCTACCCTGAGTTTGTTTTCACTTTACGCTGCAGCTCCGACTGAAGAAAGAGTGTCACTGTCACACGCGTGACTGTACAGTTTGAAGCAAAATCACTCCATAGAAATCTCCATCGGGATGTTTTGATCATTTCCTGATGATTTTACGTTTGACCGATCATTTATCTGATCAGTAGCCTTGTTCTCAGCCCTTGGTCCGTTCATATAGGCGGCCCCCTTACACATCGTGACATGCTCTACATTCAGATTAATAAACCTATTAGTATTGTATGCTTTTTAAGGTGTGTGCCACTGAACAGATTTATGTCAGGTGGATTCATGTAAAGCTGCGGCCTGCACGCGATCGTTACTGTTCACTTGTGCGATCCTAAAGTCGCAGACGAGCCTCGTTAAATAGCCTAATATGAATATAAAAATTATACAATCATTTAAATGTACAGTGTTGTCATTTATGGAGACCAGTTTCACAGGTGTTGTGAACTGTTCAGCTCAGGTGACTATTGGTAAAGCAGACAGTGTTGCACATGTCGCTCCACTTGTGCCCACTGTCGTTCAGCTATCGTAAACAAATAAATCTTTAAAACAATATATGTATTAAAACATTTTTAAACTCTACAAATCATTTACAAATTATATATTCATGTATAACTATTCTCAAATGCAGTTAATATTATTTTCATAGGTATTATTGATTTAGCTAGGTATTTATCATCCATGATGGAGTGTGAATATCATTCCATCCTAACCAACAGGGAACTTGTGTCAATTAGTGCCAACTAAACGGGGACTCACTGTCATTCCATACAATTTAGGACTGCAGGTAGGGTAAATATGTATAACATAGCACCATGCTACAATCACAGACTGGTTTTGCACTGCCCTAAACTACCTCCATACAGTGAACTTAAAGTACATGTTGGGAGGGAATTTTCAGTCTTTTAAATATAGTTAAATAATTAGTAGAGATGTATAGTTCAATTATGCCTGTCTTGTGTATTTGTCTATATCTCAGACACTAGGTCAGCCCTGATAGACTGTTAGGAGACACTTAGTCAGTTGTATAGATACAGTCTCATCTCTTTAGACTCCAGAATGTCATGGTTCACCGTGTTCAGCTCCTGAACCAAAACATTGAATGCGCTTGGGTACTTGAGCCGGGAGGTGTTAGAGATGGCACAGGATGTACCGCTCTCAGGAAGTGTCTGTGGGTGAAGTGCAAGTCACGAGTTGCAGTCCGGTTCTCCTTGGCCAAGCCTGTAATAAATATTGCTTCATAATTCATCCAAGTCTCCTGAAATATTCTTCCACCTGAGTTGACCTCCAACCTTGAAAGAACTTCCATCACAAATAATTTGTGATGGAAGTTCTTCTAATTTTGATGTTTCTAAACCCATGTTAGTAGGGTGTAAAATGTTTTACCTTTTGCTCGCCAACTGCAATAACAACAGCATTGTAAACATACAGTGTAAGCCATATGTTTAGAGATGTATACAAATGCTTATGTTGCATATTCAGGAAGAGGCGAGGTGGGAATCATCACAGTATACCCACTACACAAAACTAGACTCACCTCCATGTATTCCATAGTGTGTATTACATATTGTTAAAAATCACAGCAACCAGCAACAGATACACTGTCAGCAGACTAAATATAGCATGTTAATCTCTACGAATCATGTTTCAAATTATATGTTGTGTTATAACTATTCTCAAATTCAGTTGAGATTATTTTCATAGGTATTAATGATCTGCCAACACATTTTTACATCCATGATGGAGTGTGAATATCATTCCATCTCCTAACCAACAAGGCTTGTGTCAATTAGTGCCAACTAAACGGGGACTCCTGTCATTCCATACAATTTAGGACTGCAGGTATAGTCAATATGTATAACATACAGACATTTAAGACTACATTTATAATATGTTATTTCTCTTAAGAATGATTCAGTTTGCCTAATTAAAATGCATGTTTTTACCATTTTAAAAGTAATAGCAGTGTTTGATTTATTCCATAATGTGCATTACATATTGTTAAAAATCCACAGCAAACTGCAACAGATACTTGCTCTCAACCAGACAGTCATCCATGTGTCAGCCCTCTGTTCATCTAGTCAGCACCGCTAAATACTTTATAATAGACAATTAAGATTTCACTAGAAAGTCCCTCTCGTACTGTTAAAACTGAAAGAAGAAAATTATAGCAGCAAATTAAACTGTTGTGGTTTTAAATACATCTTTTAAAATGTAAGATTGAGAACACATTTGCTTGGGTAAGGAAAATGGTGTTGCTAAGTCACTGATATTCGTGCATCCAATAGGGTGCTTCTTATTTGATATTTAATTTAACTAGTGGCCATGACTTTCTTTGAACAGACCCAGTGTATCTACTGAAGCAAACTGTTGGTTTCATTCAAGTCACTCACATTATTCAAACTGTAATGAGTAAATGTTTTTAATTTGTTTATTGGTGTTTGATGCTGGTGTTTACTCTGTGTGTTCTGATTGACAGTGTGTGTTTGTGTTTTGAGATGTGTGACAGTGTGTTGCTTGGAATGGGTTTTGCAGGTGTTGTGAACTGTTCAGCTCAGGTGACTATTGGTAAAGCAGACTGTAGTTAGAGTGTTGCACATGTCGGCTCGCTTATTGCCCACTGTCGTTCCAGCTATCGTAAAAAAAATCTTTAAAAAAAATATATGTATTAAAACATTGTTAAACTCTACAATCATTTCCAAATGATATGTTATGTTATAACTATTCTCAAATGCAGTTCAGATTATTTTCATAGGCATTATTGATCTGGCTAGGTCTGTTTCATACATGAAGGAGTGTGAATATCATTCCATCTAACCAACAGGGAACTTGTGTCAATTAGTACCAACTAAAAGAGGACTCATGTCATTTTGCAAACAGTAGAAGAGGACCTTTTTCTAATTAGAACCGCAAAATAAACTGTGGTGGTTTAATAAATCTTTAAAATGTAACATTGTGAACACATTCCTTTAAATAAAGATAAGGCTTGGATAAAGGAAAATGTTGTTGCTATGTCCCTGATATTAGTGCATCAACAAGTTGCTATTTGATATTTATTTGCAACATGTGGCCATGATTATATTCATAGTATTTGTATCATATGTTTAGTTAGTGTTAAAGTTAAAGGTATATAATCTATCTTAAAAAAAGAAACAAGGGTAACACAACTTAAGCAAAACACTCATTGATGAAACAATGACTGGAACAGCTCCATTGATGCAGTGAATGGAGTCACTCTTGGAGTATCGCAATGATTCAAGTCCACTGTTAGCAAATTCTTCAAAATTAAAAGAAACATTTAAAGTAATATTATGACAGAAGACATTAAAAATAAATATTCTGTAGTGTTTTTATTTTTTAAATGATAGAAATAGGTTGCCACTTGACTGGTACCTGCGATAGTCCCCTGTTAGTAATGTCAGGTGTGGCTGTGTGTGTGTGTGTGTGTATGTGTGTGTGCATGCGTGCGTGCGTGTGTGTGTGTGGCTGTATGAGTGCGTTTAAAGTAGAAAGATTAAGTTGAATTGACAAAGTTTCAGACGTGGGAAATTGTTTCCAGTTTAGTAATTACCACACACAGACACACTCACACACACACACACACACACACACACACACACACACACACACACACACACACACACACAGCCACACCGACATTACTAACAGAGTTATCGCAGGTACCCGGTCAAGTGTGGCAGCTTATTTCTGGTCATTTTAAAAATAAAAAAACACAACAGAAAATTTAGTTTTAGCTTCTGTCATAATATTACTTTAAATGTGTTTAAATTTTTGAAAAATTTGCTAACAGTGGACTTGAATCATTGGGTGACATCTGAGAGTGCGACCATTCCTTTCCAACATCAATGGAGCTGTCTGTGCCTTTTGTTTCACTCAATGAGTGTTTGCTTATAAGTTACACTCCCTTTGTTTCTTTTAAGATAGATTATATACCTTTAACTTTAACACTAACTAAACATATGATACCAAATACTATGAATATAATCATATTTTATGTGCAGCATAAATATCAAATAAGAAGTAACTTGTTGGATGCACTAATATCAGGGACATAGCAACAACATTGTCATATCAAACCTTATCTTTATTTAAAGGAATGTGTTCACAATGTTACATTCTAAAGATTTATTAAACCACTACAGTTTATTTTTGCGGTTCTAATTAAGAAAAGGTCCTCTCTTCTACTGTTTCAATAAGCATGAATATCATTTAGTTGTTTTAAGTGACACAAGTTCCCTGTTGGTTAGGATGGAATGATATTCACACTTTCCGTTCATGTATGAAACAGACCTAGCAGATCAATAATTTATGAAAATAATCTGAACTTTGCATTTGAGAATGGTTATAACATAACATATCATTTGAAAATGATTGTGAGTTGCTTAAAATGTTTTAATACATATATTTTTTAAAGATTTTTTTACGATAGCTGAGCGACAGTGGGCACAAGCGGAGGCGGCATGTGCAACACTCTAACTACAGTCTGCTTTACCAATAGTCACCTGAGCTGAACAGTTCACAACACCTGCAAAACCCATTCCAAGCAACACACTGTCACACACATCTCAAAACACAAACACACAGTGAATGAAACACACAGCTAAAAACACCAGCATCAAACACCAATAAACAAATAACAAACATTTACTCATTACAGTTTGAATAATGTAGTGACTTGAATGAAAACCAACAGTTGCTTCAGTAGATACACTGCCCGTCCAAAGAAAGTCATGGCCATAATTTTACAAATAAATATAGAATAAAGAAGTAACTTGTGGATGCAATAATATCAGTGACTTAGCAACACCATTTCCTTACCCAAGCAAATGTGTTCTCAATCTCACATTTTAAGATGTATTAAACCACAACAGTTTAATTTGCTGTTATAAATTTCTTCTTTTAGTTTTAACAGTGCGGAGGGACTCAAGTGAAATCTTAATTATTATAAAAGTATTTAGCGGTGCTGACTAGATGAACAGAGGGCTGACACATGGATGACTGCAGTGCTGAGCAAGTGTCTGTTGCAGTTTAACATTGAATTTTTGTAAATATGTAATGCACATTATGGAATAAATCAAACACTGCTATTACTTTTAAAATGGTAAAAATATGCATTTTAATTAGGTAAACTGAATCATTCTTAAGAAATAACATATTATAAATGTAGTCTTAAATGTCTGTATGTTATACATATTGACTATACCTGCAGTCTAAATTGTATATATAAGAACAAACAAGAGTCCCAATTTAGTTATTTCAATTATTTCAATTCCCTATTGGTTGGATGGAATGATATTCACTATCATGGAATTGTAAAAAACGTTGGCAGTCATTAATACCTATGAAAATAATCTCAACTGAATTTGAAATAGTTATAACACAACATATAATTTGAACATGATTAGTAAGAGATTAACATATTTATATTTAGTCTGCTGACAACAGATATCTCTTTTAGTTGCTGTGATTTTAACAATATGTAATACACTATGGAATACATTAGAGGTGTAGTCTAGTTTGTGTAGTGGGCATACTGTGATGATTCCCACACCAGCCTCACTTCCTGAATATGCATCATAGCATTTTGTATACATCTCTAAACATATGGCTTACATATAGTTATTTACAATGCTGTTATTGCAGTTGGCGCAGCAAGGTAAACATTTACCCCCTACTAACATGGGTTTAGAAGCATCAAAATTAGGAAGAACTTCCATCACAAATTATTTGTGATGGAAGTTCTGGAGTTGGAAGGTCAGCTCAAGGTGGAAGAATATTTCAGGAGACTTGGATGAATTATGAAGCAATATTTATTACAGGCTTGGCCAAGAACAGGACTGCAACTCTCGTGGCTTGCACTTCAATTCTGACAGACACTTCCTGAGAGCTGTGTATTAACCTTGTGCTATCTCTAACCTCCCAAGTTCAAGGGCACAGCTTGGCGTACCCATGTTTGCAGTTCAGAAGCTGAACACAGTGAACCATAACATTCTGGAGTCTAAAGAGATAAGGGTTTGTATCTATACAACTGACTTAAGTGTCTCTAACAGTCTATCAGGCTGACCTAGTGTCTGAGATATAGACAAATACACAAGACAGGCATAAATTAACTATACATCTCTACCATAAATATTAACCATACTAAAAGACTGAAAATTCCCTCCCAACATGTACTTTAAGTTCACTGTATGGCGGTAGTTTCGGGCAGAAAACCAGTCTGTGGTGTAGCAGCATGAGTGCTGTGTATACATGTTACCCACCTGCAGTCTAAATTGTATGTGGGGCAAGTCCCCGTTTAGTTGGCACTAATTGACAGAAGTTCCCTGTTGGTTGGATGGAATGGTAGTCACACTCCATCATGGATGATAAATACCTAGCTAAATCAATAATGCCTATGAAAATAATATTAACTGCATTTGAGAATGGTTATAACACAACATATAATTTGTAAATGATTTTGAGGTTCATTTTATATGTATATTTTTAAAAAGTTGTTGTTTTACGATAGCTGAACGACAGTGGGCACAAGTGGGCGACATGTGCAACACTGTCTGCTTTACCAAACTTGTCACCGGAGCTGAACAGTTACCATCATCACCTGCAAAACTCATTCCAAGCAACACACTCTTCACACACGTCTCAAAACACAAACACACTGTCTATCAGAGCAAACAGAGTAAAAACACCAGCATCAGTACCAATAAACAGATTACAAACTTTACTCATTACAGTTTGAATAATGTGGGTGACTTGAATGAAAACCAACAGTTTGCTTCAATAGGATCACTGCCCGGCCCAAAAAAAGTTCACACACTCAAATATTACGTTGGACCATCTTTAGCTTTGATTATGGCACATATTCGCCGTAGCACATTTTGATGAGCTTTTTTTGTCACATAAGGTTGTTTAGAACCAAGAACTGCCCACTGAAACAACCCCAGAAGGGTGTTTCAGGTAGCTGGTTACACATACTTTGAGTTTAATCGAAAAGTGAGTTAATTATCAACCCTGGGTTTCGGGTTTCAAGGCTGTGTAGTCAGCGTTGGATTAATCAACTCTGGCGTGTTCACTCTGGGTGGAAAAATTGTGCGTAAGCCATCGTCAATGGATCGCTGATAACATGATTCACTATGGAAACAGAAGAAACAAATGATTGATTACTCCCACTTCTCCACTTCTCCAAAAAGAAAAGAAAAAATCTCCGCTCCTCCCACTAGAGTTAGAAATATTAACCGAATGAGTTTATGGTATGGAGAACAATTAAGGATATTGGGTCTAGTAACTCTGATCTAATCTCCTCTGCAATTCAGAAAAAAACAGAGAAAACATTTTTTGTCAAGAGAATAATTTCGCTTCCGTTTGATAAGCCATAGTCTATTTTAAAAAGTTACGCATATCAGCAGTAAAGTATTAAGCTGGCGCGGCTGTAGCATTACTGAGCAGTGTTTTATATTAAAGCTGTATAATATGTTGGCAAGCTATGGCCTAATACTGTGCAGTAACAGACTGTCGCTTCTTTTAAATGGAAATTGAAATACATTACGTCAGACACATTAGGTGACAGTTTCCATTGAAGAGGCCTGATTGATTTATTACCAGATCCATTTTCTCAAGTGATCACAGTTTAAATGATTAAATCATTTTTTTTATTCATATTAGGCTATTTAACGAGGCTCGTCTGTGACTTTGGGTTCACACAAGTGAACAGTAACGATCACGTGCAGCCGCAGCGTTACATTTCAGCCTGAAAAATCTGTTCAGCGCCACACACTAAAAACGCACAATACTAATAGGTTTATTAATCTGAATGTAGAGGCATGTCACGATGTGTAAGGGGGCATAAGCCTATATGACGGACCAAGGGCTGAGAACAAGGCTACTGATCAGATAAATGATCGGTCAAACGTAAAATCATCAGGAAATGATCAAAACATCCCGATGGAGATTTCTATGGAGTGATTTTGCTTCAAACTGTTGGCACAGTCACGCGTGTGACAGTGACCTCTTTCTTCAGTCGGAGCTGCAGCGTAAGTGAAAACAAACTCAGGGTAGGTCCTAACCACCTCCCGAGCAGGTTAGACCCATGGCGTATGTTGCCGCAGTAACTGACTCTCGGTTGCGCTGAAACTGACCCAGAGTTTCCACTAACTCAGAGCGAACAAACTCTGCGTTGCCTCAAAACCAGCTACCTGAAACACCCCTCTGATGATATGCTCTCAAGTTCAATATTGAACATAGCCAAGAGTTCTAATGATGTTTAAAATGTTGATACAACCAAATAATTGTATTTATTTTAAGTGATCTCCCATCATGAACATTATTTTTTTTTTTCCCGGCCACATTTCTTCAAAGATGAAAGTTCACTACTATCTCTCCAGGCTTTTCATAATGCGTTGGACAGTTCTTAACAAGATTTTAGTAGTTTCATCTTTTTCCTGAGTATTTTCTTTATTTTAATGCAGGCCAATAATTTCACTTCACTGAAACAAAGTTATCTTTTCCCAAACCACAGCATATCATGCTATAGCAGATGACAAAATTACAGGAATTGATTTCTGTATTATAATTATAGAATATTTACACAAATAAATACTACAAAAAAATCAAATATTACGTGTCAATAAAATAAAAAATAGAAAAATATGATAGTTAATAAATAAAAATATTATCTATTAAGGCAAACTTCAGTTTAATTTACTTTTGTTTACCTAATAAAACTGGCTATGTTGTAAAATAATTTCATGTGAAAGAATTGAAGTTCCCTCCTAAAAATGTGCTGGTGTTTTTGTTTCATTTTGGTAGTAGGAGGATTTCTTCCTTTTGAGCTAGAGCTGAGAGACAATAAACAATATTTGTTTCCCTTTTCTCCAGAGCTAGGAGTGAACAGATTTCTAAAATCTTCTATTTTGCATGTTATACTACACTGTATTTTTTACAATTATTAGGCAAGTGAGTATTTTGTATATCATAATTTGTAGTAATACATATTTTCCAACTTTAAGCTGTATACAATTGAGTGCTTATTCAATTTAAGCATACCAAGGTGATGTGTATTTGCGTAATGAGTTAAGGTGTGGTCAAAGGAGTTCAACACTCTATATCAAGGTGTGCATAGTTATTAGGCAGTTTCTCTTTCTCAGGCAAAATGGGACAAAAAAGAAATTTAACGGACTCTGAAAAATCAAAAATTGCATAAAGTCTTTTAGAGGGATGGAACACTCTTGAAATTGCTAAGATATTGGGCGTGACCACAGAACCATGTAAACATTTAGTTGCAAATAGCCAACAGAGGTCGCAAGAAACATATTGAAAAAATACGCAAATTAACTGCCAAAGATTTGGTGGCTGGATCAGTAACATTACACACAGAGCTCCACTTCGACTCAGACGGCAGCAAGGTTGAGGTGGGGTACTGGTATGGGCTGGTATTATTAAAGATGAGCTAGTTGGACCTTTTGGATTGAAAATGGCATTTAAAATCACCTCCCAAACCTACAGACAGTTTTAGAAGACACTTTCTTCAAGCAGTGGTACAGGAAAAAGTCTGCATATTTCAAGAAGACCATGATTTGTACAGGACAATGCTCCATGCGCCCATCGAAGTACTCAACTGCATGGCTAACCGTAAAGGCCTTAAGGATGAAAAATTATGGCAGCCCGCTTCCTCACCTGACCTAAACCCTATTGAGAACCTGTGGGCCCTGCTTAAACAGATAATATTTACAGTGAAGGAAATCAGTACACCTCTCGGAACAGTGTCTGGGGGCTGTGGTGGCTTTACTGCACAAAAGTTGATCGTCAACAGATCAGAAACTGACAAACTCATGAATGACAGTGTGACAGTTATCGAAAAGAAGGGTGGCTATATTGGTCACTGATTTTTTTTTACATGTCCAGAAATGTTAATTTGTAAATGTTAATTAGTTTTTATCATTCTCACTTTTAACAGATGCAAATAAATAAGTGAAATGGGAAAATGTTTATTTTTTCATTTAGTTAGCAATAATTCTGCACACTAATAGTTGCCTAATAATTCTGCAAATATATGTATTCCCTTAAAAAAGACAAAACCTCACTTTTAATTTCTTAAAACATTGAGGTTTAGGTTAATTTACATTTGGATTGACCGAGAACACCGTAGTTGTTCAGTAATAAATACATCCTCAAAAATACAACTTGCCTAATAATTGTGCAGACAGTGTACATAGGTTCCCAGAGTTCACTGAAATAATTATTTAAATAATTTTCCATCTTTTGAGTCTTTGATTAACATTTTCTGGATTTCCTTTAATTGGGATCATTCATTTAATAAAGACATATTACTTAGCACAGACTAACTTTCCATTCATGTGAAGGTCTCTTATCCTACATACATACCTGCCAAACCATGCCCTTGCTGGCAGCCCTTCAACCCCCACCCCTGGCCTGCATTGTCTCTATTCAAAGTAGGCACTTCACATTTTCTACAGCAACATGACAGTGAGTTGGACTTATGTTATAAGACTGTGATGCTGTGTCTCTCCCCCAGAGGCTACATTACATCTCCTTGCATAAACATAAATATAGTGGATTTATTAAAAGAGGTATGGTAACAGTTATATGCACCAATATTTTTAAGCTAAACCTAGTTGGATATCTGGATTTCCTTTAGTAACTTTATTTTAAGCCTAGAGTGGCTCCCTAAAAATATCCAGCCATGTAGGAAATCATTGTTACCAACATAATCAATTGATGGATCCTTACAAGAGAAACATGTACAAATGTAGATTTGCCTTTCAAATTCACTTTGAAGCCCATTAACCCTTCTAGTTTCACAAGGAATCCTATTGTGCTATCCACTCTGAAGATTTGGTTCCAGTTTAGGCGTAAATTTTATGTTTTTTCCTCTGCATCCACTCTGATACACCACAGTGAACAATCATCTATTCCCCCATCATTGGTAATATATCCTACATGTTATGGCAAAATAAGGGCATTTAGGTATTCGGACCTTCATAAGGATGTTTTGCTACTTTTTCAGAGCGTCCCAAGGATTTTAATTTACCGACATCCCATTTATTTATGTCTGTTCAAATTAGACATTGTGCCTCTTCTCTTTTTCGTGTTATCCTTCTCTCTCTATAAACCAACCATGGGAAGACCTTCTGACCTTTAAAACCTCATCAGAAATTGCTAATTTCTAAGATGTATGACAAGCTCATGGCTCTGGAAAACAATTTGGCTGTCGGAAACTAAAATGCTTGGGAGCGTGAACCTGTGGTAAATTTGACAGATCAATAAGGTGGTACATAGTATGACTCATCTTCACCTTGTGTCTTGACTGCATCTTATACAGTGTTAAAGTGTTATAGAGTCCATTTCAGCAAATCTGAAATGTATCCAAATGGTGTGGACCAGTGTGTGGTTACGCCTCCTCATGTAAATTTAGTCATAATTTCACTCCTCTGAAACAGAGTTACATCTTTTCCCAAACCACAGCATATGTTTTCTGACGTGGTTTTGTTTGAAATAAGAAGCTATTCACTCCATCAGTGAGAGTTGCACTCTTACAGTAAATGCAAAATTGCAGGAATTGTTTTTGTATTACAATTATAGTTTACAAAGATAAATACTACATTTGAAAATGTTACATATCAATAAAATATGAAATAAAATATAATATTTTTGAATTATTGAGGCAAACTTCTGATTTAATTTATTTTTGTTTACCTAAAAACATGTTATAAAATAAACAATTTCATGTGAAATAATTTTTCACTCTCCTCAAAGAAATAGTAAGATTTTTGTTGTTCAAACTGTATAAAATCTAAAAAAAAAAATAGTTTGCTGATTTTCCATCTTTTGAGTCTGTGATTAATATTGTTCTGGATTTGTTTTATTGGGATCATTCATTTAATAAAGACATATTACTTATACAGACTAACTTTCCATTGATGTTAAAGGTCACCCTTGTCCCTCAACATGCATACCTGCAAAACCATGCTCTTGCTGACTGCCCCTCTACCCAACCCCACGGCCTGCATTGTCTCTATTCAAAGTAGACACTTCACACCTTTTACAACAACACCTATAAACCTCACCAGAAATTGCTCATTTCTAAGATTTATGACAAACTCATGGCTCTGGAAAACAATTTGGCTGTCAAAACTAAAGCACTTGTGGCGTGAGCCTGGGGTAAATTTGACAGATCAATGATGGGATAAGGTGGTACAAGTACATGTACTCATCTTACTCCTTGTGCCAGGCTACAGCTTATATAGTTAAAGTGTTAGATGAAGTCCATTTCCTTTTAAATCAAATTATCAAATGTTGTGGACCAGTGTGACAGATGCCACCCCTCCTCATGTACACACATTTAATCATACGTTTTTTTATTGTCTCAGACTACATAAAATTCTGGACTGCCTTTTTATGCTTTTGGCGGGCAACAACTCCACATTTATAGTTGCAATCAAATACTAGCCTTCACTTCCTTCTAATAAACGTCATAGTTACTTATGTGAAAATCTTCCTTCTTCACTTCCTATCAGGCTTCAGGACGATATGTTTTTCCTTAAATTAGAAAATAAACTACAGTGAAAGGCTCTTCTAAAAAAGTCTCACCAAAATGGGAATAGATCTTTAAATTCTGTCTGTGGTCAGAAATAAGCTGCAGTGTATACATGTGTGTGTCAGCGAAGTGAAAATTCTGTAAAGTACATTCCCATAACTGAATAAACAAACTTTCTTCACAAGAAAATGTGATACCTGGAACACTGTGTGAAGTTAGAAAGCTACCTTAAAAATTACTTTTTCACTGTAGTTTACAGCAGCAGGGCCCACAGTTTGGTTTACAAACATATTCTAGTTGGTTTCCAGGTTCCTCAAAATAATATTGTTTTGATATGTGATGATAAATTGAATAACATTTTATTATAAACATTGAACTTCACAAACATGTTTTAACTTTACCTAACAATATAAAGATAGCTTTGCCTTGTAACTTATAGAACATAATGGCAATTACAAAAAAAAGCTTTGACTTCTAAACTTAAAGATGTAAAATACAAATTACTGGTTTTTACTAGAAATTTCTCAGCTAGACTCTCTTCACTCTTGCGAGGTGACTACACATGGCTCTCCTCTTTCCTTGCAGCTGGAAGCTCAAACATGCACGTCACACCAGGAAATGGGCGTGTGCTTAGTAGGAACAGCAAAAAGTGCAATCTGACTGGCTGTTGAGTTTATTTCTGCTTTGTGATTGGCTGTTTGGTAAATCCATATCAGGACTGTTTTTGTTTTGTTTTTCATATCAAGCATTTATGTCAAAGCATATCGTCATAATCAACGCAAGTTTTATCGCAATTAATAATTGTAATCAAATGATTGCCCAGCCCTACTCTACAGTGATGACTTTAAAAGGTGTCCCTTTAATAAGATCATTTGCAGTATGGCCAAGAAATTATCAAGAATCTTAGGAATCAAGATGTGGTCTTGCAAATATGAGATCTCCTGTCTCTGTAAAAACTTCTAGTCTGAGAGTAAAAATATAATAGACTTGTGACAGGTTGTCTTGAGATATGAGACGTGTCAGACTTTTTGCTTTGTGATGCAGTTTTGAAAATAAATAAATGTATTTCTGTAGTATTTACCTGCCCTCCACTCACTAAGGCAAGAGCCTGCAACAAGTTCACATCAGGCAGTCAATCTCTAAGAGCCTCGGTAGGGAAGAATAGCCTACAGTTAATGTAAAAAATAAAGTCACAAGCCAACTATAACGTTTGTGCATATTTTTTAATATATTCTCTGGTAAGTACTTTTATTTATTCATTTGTTAACTAGAATTCATTTAGGCTTTTTATCTTATTCCCTTACTATTGCTTTGGTAAAGTTAACACTTATTTTCCATGCCAAACAAGCCCCTTTATGTAATAGAAATTGCATTGCAAAGGTAAAGAAAAAAGTGCCATTTTAACATTTGGGGCTTGAGGCTTTAGGTTGTGCCTCAGTGACTCAGAGCAGGCGTGCTGTTTCTATCTGTGACAGCCTGTGTCCTCTCTGATCGTATGCAGTGTGGGGGATGGGTACCTGTGTCTGACGACGGTCGTTAGGCCTTCAACAACAACAGCTAACTTCAATAGCCAAGATGTTATGTTGAATTCAGAGTGACTGTGACATGGGTCATTCTCCTTCCGCTGTATTGGAAGATACTTTGGTAAATTACATTTAAAATAGGTTGAGTACAATCAACATTTAACTTTTGTTAAATCAAATCCTTTAATACAATATGCTCAAAAAAGGATCTTAACAAGGTAGTAAACTTGAAAAAAATTAAATATGCAACTCTTCCTTGAAAGCTCTTTTAAAAGTCCACTGAAAAAGACCAAACTTTCATATATTCTAGATTCATGACATTCAAAGTGAAAAATGTGAGGCCTTTATTTTGTTTTAATTTGGATGAACAAACATGGATTAAAAATCCAGTATCTCACGACGCAAAATCAAATGTGCGCTGTAATGTAGGGATCTCAAAGTGATCTGCACAAAACAATTTTGTTTTTCGGTAAATCTTTTAGTGCCAATGCTTACAGATCAGTCGTTTTAGAGAAGATGGCTACACATAATACAAATGTAGCCTACTGAAATGCAACATGATTGGACTGTTGAAATAAACAAATAGGCCTTCAGCTGGAAGAAATTGGAGTTCCTAAGCACCAGTTCTAAGCACCAGTTTGATGGAAATGTTGTGATGTTTGAAGAGTTTCAGAATAGTGAATGTAAATACATCAGGAAGGGGCTGACAGTGAATCGTGGGGCAGCATATTGTCCATCGGTTCGTCTCTTCTCCACCATAAACATATAATGTATTTAATTTAATTAGAAATGGTTCAAGGTTAAATAAAAAAGATAATACAAGAAACAGGAATATTTAACTGAATGAAATTGTAGTCCTTGATGTGGTACATGATCATAGAATAACTGTTGAAACAGCATGAATTCAGAGTGACAGCTGACTGAACCAAGGATGCAACTGAATAAGATAAACTTTGTGCAACTGAATCTTAAACTAAGCAAGCCAGGATAACAGAAATATCCTAGGTAAATCTTATCTTGGTTTTGTGCAATAGGCCGCAGGAAGCACACAGTGAACTGCCAAACTGTAAACAATAATGGAAATATTCCATACTGCGATCTGTTTAGTGATTTGGGTGCCATCAACAAAAAGCTGTGTCATTTACACATCTTTAGGCTATAAACTGTGAGTCATTTAAATTTTTGAGAGAGAGAAAGAGAGAGAGGGAGAGAGAGAGACACAGAGAGAGAGAGAGGGAGAGAGACACAGAGAGAGAGAGAGAGAGAGAGAGAGAGAGAAGTAAAACTACTGCCTGATTATATAGGGTTCAAAATAATATCAATACATCTAGACCTATACATTAAAAAAGAAAAACATCACATTATTGTTGTTTTATATTGTCTAAATATGTATGTCAATGTCACGTTTTGTGGCTTGTAGCCTACAATGTGAAACATTATTTTCACTGTATTTTGCTGCTAGACGCACAGCTCACGAGAAGAATAGGCTGGAGCTGACACACTGTCAGATGTGTGTCGCCAAACCGACAAAGGGACAGTTATTACATTATCGGTCGAACCTGTTACCATCAAACAAAACACTCCGTTTAGACACTCCCCCTCTCTTTCATCTGATCATTGAACACAGCGTTTTTACTCATCCTCACTATCAAATGTAATAGGCCTGAAGCCTATTGGCTCCAGAGCTCCCGGTCAAACCAAAACTAATTTTCTTAATGATGGCAACAACAACACTTTCCGTGATGTTAAGCTGATGGCAATTTATTAAAGAAAAGAAGGAAAATGCACAGTGCTTCCTGCATTAGGGTCGGGTCCAGTGGCAGAGCAAGGACATTTTCATTAGGGTGGCCAGGATGGGGCCAGTGATAATTTTTGGGTAAGGCAAGCACAAGGGCTTCAGGTTTCACTTCAACATAAGTGGGGGTCTGGGGGTAGTCCCCCATAAATGTGCTTCAAACATACCATTTTGTGCATTCTGGTGAATTTGGCCGGACCCAACTTCCGGTCCGACTCAAGTCCTACAACAAACTGCAGCAGCCTAGAGAGATGCACACAGGTTTGTTCAGGTGTACTAACACGGCAGGTGTGAATCGCCCTAGCATCTCTGCCCCATTTCAACTATGTCTCTGCACTATCAGTAAAGCATAACAATGCCAAAAAAATATCTTGAAAAATAAATAATCCAGTTTGGTTTATTCCTCTTAAATTCATCACGATGGAGTGTGAAAGTCAAACCATCCCAACCAACAGTGGACTTCAGTCATTAAATACAGTGGAAGTGTGGACCTTTCTCTGTGATTGTGAAATAAACAAAATAAATATAGATTGAAGACACAAAGTACACTGTCAAATTGATTGAAAACCTCTTCTTATAAAGATTATTAAAGGGAATCTTGAGGGACTGAATTACTCTAAAGGTCAGGCCTCTAAAATGTTCTAGTTGTAAAATTATAGTCTGATGATCAATCTGTTTTGTAATTAATTAAAATACAAATAACGTATCTTTCTCTTTTAACTTATCACACATAGTCTGACAGGAGAACGGATGAAGGGCAAATTGGCAGCTGAACTGTCTTCATACTGCAGGCTTTGGGTAGCTGTTCAGCCAGGTCTGAGATGGTTCCAGAGACAATCTCCTTAACTCTCCGTTACATTTGGAGAATGTAGTACTGCAGGTAGGGTCAATTAGTATGACACCTAAGACATTTTAGACCACATTGATATTATTATTTTCCCCTTGAGAATGATCCAGTTTGGCTTATTCCTTTTAAATTCATCATGATGGAGTGTGAAAGTCAACATCATCCCAACCAAGAGTGGACTCCAGTCATTAGATACAGTGGAAGTGTGGACCTTTCTATGTGATTGTGAAATAAACAAAATAAATATAGATTGAAGACACAAGTACCTTTGTGGTGAAATTAGAAAAGCCTCTTCTAAAGATTATTAAAGGGAATCTTGAGGGACTGAATTACTCTAAAGGTCACAAGCTCTAAAATGTTCTGATTGTAAAATTATAGTCTGATGATCAATCTGTTTTTGCAATTAATTAAAATACAAATGCGTATCTTTCTCTTTTAACTTGTCACACATGGTCGGCAGGAGAGAGTAGACAGAGAACCAAATTGGCAGCTGAACTGTCTTCACATACTGCAGGCTTTTGGGTAGCTGTTCAGCCAGGTCTGAGATGGTCCAGAGACAATCTCCTTAACTCTCCGTTACATTTAGATGTAGTACTGCAGGTAGGGTCAATTAGTATGAGCACCCATAAGACATTTTAGACCACATTGATATTATTATTTTCCCCTTGAGAATGATCAGTTTGGCTTATTCCTTTTAAATTCATCCATGATGGAGTGTGAAAGTAAAAATCATCCCAACCAAGTGGACTCCAGTCATTAGATACAGTGGAAGTGTGGACCTTTCTATGTGATTGTGAAATAAACAAAATAAATATAGATTGAAGACACAAGTACACTGTCAAATTGATTGAAAACCTATTCTTATAAAGATTATTAAGGGAATCTTGAGGGACTGAATTACTCTAAAGGTCTAGGCCTCAAAATGTTCTGATTGTAAAATTATAATTGATGATCAATCTATTTTTGCAATTAATTAAAATACAAATAACAATATCTTTCTCTTTAACTTGTCACACATAGTCTGACAGGAGAGAGTAGACAGAGAACCAAATTGGCAGCTGAACTGTCTTCACATACTGCAGGCTTTGGGTAGCTGTTCAACCCAGGTCTGAGATGGTCCAGAGACAATCCTGTGTGGTGTGTGTCTCTGTGGTGTATGTAGGGGGTGTGTGTGTGTGTCTGTGTGTGTGTGTGTGTGTGTGTCTGTGTGTGTGTGTGTGTGTGGTGTGTGTCTCTGTGGTGTATGTAGGGTTTGTGTGTGTGTGTGTGTGTGTGTGTGTGTGTCTGTGCATGTCAGTTGAGCAAGGTCAATGAATAATGAGAACGTAAATTGACTGTATATTGGACTGCAGCTGCTTAACGAAAATATATATAAAAAAAAAAAAATTAGCAAAATCATCAAAAAAAAACATCAGACATTTTTTTTTCTTCTTTTCTGTAACAGTAAATCTGTATCTGAATCTGAATCTGATGAAAATGGGGGCGGGACCTGATAAGCCTTTAGCTTCTTCCGTCACCCTTCGGACAACACAAAGTAAGACGTACGATGTGAAAGAGAACATTGTGTATTGTGTGGAATTGTCCGAAAGAATAATAAATAAATAAATAAATGAATCGTGAGGAGACACTCACTGTTTTGACAACAAGTATTCTCCAGTATCGCGAGTGCAACAACAGTGCATTTATGAGTTGACCTTATAAGCCTCTAACATATGGGGAAACATTGCCAACAGGGCACTAAGACATTTAGAATTACTTTTTAAAATTCATCTGCTATAATTACTGGTCATTTTTTCCCACTAAAGTAAACAGTAAGTACACATCCCAGTGTGCAGTGCAGATTAACTCCAAGTCCTCTGAAAAGGCCCGAGCCAAAACCCCAAAGATTTTGTTTTCTCTCTTGGAACCAACAAGTGAGAAGTGAGGTCAGTTATTCAAAAGGAATAAACATATGTGAACTGCCAAGCAATTCAAATTCAAAGTGGCACTGGGTGTGTGTGTGTGTGTGGCTGTGTGTGTGTGTGTGTGTGTGTGTGTGTGTGGGTTTTTGGGTGCCCTTTTGTGGGGGGGTTGTGGGGGGGGGGGGGGGGTGGGGTGGGGGGGGGGGTGGGTGGTGTGTGTGTGTGTGCGTGCGTGCGTGCTTGTGTGTGCGTGCGTGCTTGTGTGTGCGTGTGTGTGTGTGGCTGTATAGTGCGTTTAAAAGTAGAAAGATTAAGTTGAATTGACAAAGTTTCAGACGTGGGGAAATTGTTTCCAGTTTAAGTAATTACCACACACAGACACACTCACACACACACACACACACACACACACACACACACACACACACACACACACACACACACACACACACACACACACACACACACACACACACACACACACACACGCCCCTCTGTTATTATTTTTAAGTAGATCTCTGGCACTCGCTCTGTAAATAGTTTATACCGTGAACGTTTTGGAAGGGACTGTGTAAAACGCAGCTGCAGTTTTTGGGACGTGTGGCTCACAATTTGACAAAGGGCAAGGATCTGTGTGTGCGTGCGTGCGTGCGTGCGTGCGTGTGCGTGCGTGCGTGCGTGCGTGCGGCAAAATCCAACGTTTTTAGATTCTTGGAAGGAAGCTAGCAGTTGTGAGCGCCTCATTTACAAACCAAGGTACAATCAAGGGAGAGTAAGGGGGGGGGGGGGGGGGGGGAATGGATATATATAAGTTCAGTGATTGGTGGGGGGGGAATGGATATATATAAGTTCAGTGATTGGTCCATTTCCTAAAAGCTAAGTGGGATGAAGTTTGGTCTAGAGTAATATAGGGGGAAGAATTTTAAAAAATTACTGGATAAGCAATTTGAAATATTTAATTTTGCACTGCAACTGCTAGTTTTATTTTACTTTACTCTCTTATTTATTTTTTTAAGATATTTTTTTTGGGGCATTTTTACTCTTTATTGACAGTGTAGAGACAGAGTTGAAATGGGGCAGAGAGGGGAGTGACATGCAGAGAACGACCGCGGGCTGGAATCGAACCCGGGTCCGCTGCTGGCCGAGGCCCATGGGGGGGGCGGGGAACGCCCTACAAGCTGAGCTAAGGTCGCCCTCTACTTTTCTCTTTTATTTAAATGTTTCTTTAAAAGACACTGCAGGGGAATAGAGTAAAATGTTCCCTTATAGATCATGAAACTTTGCCAGTTGATTACTGACATTAAAACAATTCTTTTATTTCTACAGATGTTGGATGAAGCCAGAGTTTATCCAAGAAGATTTTTATTCCTTCTGTAATAACCTTCAGAATAGTGCTGAGAATGATTATGGAAAGTTTAGTTGATGTAAGTGATTTAGAAGATGAGATTTTTGGTTCAGAGTATAAAAAAAAAAAAAACTCAAAATTGACCAAAGGAACAATGTATTTCAGTGTAAGTGAAAGTGAGTGAGACATGAACGAGATAGGACAGATTGTTCCCTCCCATCTTTATACATGCTGTACACACACCCTCGCTGTGTGTGTGTGTGTGTGTGTGTGTGTGTGTGTGTGTGTGTGTGTGTGTGTGTGTGTGTGTGTGTGTGTGTGTGTGTGTGTGTGTGTGTGTGTGTGTGTGTGTGTGTGTGTCCGTAGACCCCAGCTGTAGTTTCGCTTGCCGTTTATTGGATTCTATCTACATGTATGATTGATTTGGCACCTGATATCTATCTGATAGACACACACACACCACACACACACACACAGACTCTAACTGAGACACACACACACAGACACACACAGACACACACACACACACACACACACACACACACCACACACACACACAGACTCTAACTAAGACACACACACACACACACATACGAACACACACACACAGACACACGCACACACACACACAGACACACACACACTAGCGACCCAGCTGGCAGATATTTAACCAATCATGACACACGCTAAGATGCCGCTCTGTTCAAGGAGGTTGGGACATATTCAGGGCAGCTGTTTGATTTGGAAGAGA
>CM049407.1:4985000-4987500 GCA_026929865.2 Hyperoplus lanceolatus
TTTAAAGCCCTTTGCTGTTTTTATTTAAAAATACTTCTCCCAAAGAATGAGTTTTGCAGTTTTGACACCCCTGAATACAATCTTTCTATCTATCTATCTATCTATCTATCTGTCTGTCTGTCTGTCTGTCTGTCTGTCTGTCTGTCTGTCTGTCTGTCTGTCTGTCTGTCTGTCTGTCTGTCTGTCTGTCTGTCTGTCTATCTATCTATCTATCTATCTATCTATCTATCTATCTATCTATCTATCTATCTATCTATCTATCTATCTATCTATCTATCTATCTATCTATCTATCTATCTATCTATCTATCTATCTATCTATCTATCTATCTATCTATCTATCTATCTATCTATCTATCTATCTGAATATGTGACTTTCTGGAAGTCCAAATGGCAGCTTCAACTTTGATTTTCAGATGAAATATTAACAGTAGTCTTTAGAATGTTCATTATACTCAAACACACACAAGCAGTTAAACCTGAGACACAAATCATTCATCTTGATGTGTGTGTGAGTGTGAGTGTGAGTGTGAGTGAGTGAGTGAGTGAGTGAGTGAGTGAGTGAGTGAGTGAGTGAGTGAGTGAGTGAGTGAGTGAGTGAGTGAGTGAGTGAGTGTGTCTGTGTGTGTGTGTTAGGCCTGTGGTCTTTTTTTTAGTAGTTAAATGTTCAAAGTTCAGAGGAAGGCTGGCTATCATTTATTGAAAACAACATGTATTTGGACCTTTCAACAAATGCCCTGAAAGAGGCTGAGTCATAGCTCTAATACTCACACACACACACACACACACACACACACACACACACACACACACACACACACACACACACACACACACACCACACACACAGGCACACACACAGGCACACGCACACACCGAGACGAAAGGAAAGCAAATAAATAGCTGGCACAAGGTAGACTGTACATACTGTACCCTCCGAGGTGGCAAGCAGCCCAGACTGGGCGCGCCGCCAAGTACACACACACACACACACACACACACACACACACACAGCCTCTCACTCTCTCCCTTCATCTCCACCAATATTGTGTCTGTTTTGAAGCAAGCTGAAGGATGATGGCCTAACCGTTTGGTTATTTGTGTCTGTCTGTCTGTCTGTCTGTCTGTCCGTCTGTCCGTCTGTCTGTCTGTCTGTCTGTCTGTCTGCCTGTCTGTGGCTTCATCAGTTTGGTATGCCTGTGTTTGGTTAGTGCGTCAGTCAGACAGAACATTGTATTTCCAGAGAAAGCGAGTGTTGCAGTTTGGAATAATTCTTTTTTGTTTTTTTACGACGTTTCAATTGGCAGCATGTACTGATCTTTTGGGGGTTGTTTGTTTAAAAAAAGCTCGGTCAGATTGGCTATCCGTAGTTGAGATAAATTCTAATTCATATGCAATGGACATGTATCTTTCATATGTGCACACACTTCACATTGGAATTTCAAATGATAACAATTGTGCCATCACCATGCAACAAACAAAACCAAGTCTGTCACGATGTTGAAACAAACATTAAACAGTGTTAAAGGGACACTGTGTAACATTGTAAGTTACACACTGCACACACTGCACCTTTAAAACTGTCCGGGAAAAAAAAAAACTTTCTGAGCAAAAAATAATAATAAGTTGGCCCAACTTTAACTTTTTTGGAATTCGTAGTATTTCAAACTCAAATTGTGAAGTTTCATTACATATGAATACAAAGTTGATCATTCTAGTTTGCTTTAAAGCTGCAGTGAGTAGAATTTTGGGTTTTATTTCCTAGCAGATTTTGTAGAAAGTAATTATAATACCCATAAGTACATTTAATTTAGTGCATAATAGCTGAAAAAGTTTTTTTGAATTATTATTTTTTCCCTTAGAAAGGGTCTCATATATGTCCATATTTCTGCATATTTTGGACCAAGGCCTAGTGCCGCCATCTTGAAAGTGTCATAGTTGGAATGTCATCAGGTGCATTGTTTAAAATTTAGAATTGTTCTTGTCCTTGAAGGCCACTGTAGCTTCTGTTATTATTCTAAAGGGTTGGGGTTACCCAGGGAGCGTTGCATTCTAGAACTTTGTAGAACTTTCTTGATGATGTCATATTACACACTGCACCTTTAATGTGGTTTCACTTCAAACTTAATAGATTTCAGTTTAAGCCTAAAGAACTCAAAAGGCTAGTGCAGACAGTTGCCTGACGATATGTTTTTACAGTGCAGTATTTTCCAATTTCCAAATCCTTCCCCACTACCAGAGAATGAGAAAAAAAAACACAAGGTTTAGAGTTGAATTGAGGACACACACACACACACACACACGCGCACGCACGCTCCCACATACACACACACACACACACACACACACACACTCACCCACGCACCCACGCACGCAGTCACTCACTCACTCACTCACTCACTCACTCACTCACTCACTCACTCACTCACTCACTCACTCACTCACTCACTCACTCTCACACACACACACACACACACACACTCTTTATAGTATGTTGTGTA
>CM049407.1:4995000-4997500 GCA_026929865.2 Hyperoplus lanceolatus
AGACAGACAGACACATGGGATTGAAGCTAGAGTTATTTCATGAGATAGACAGCGTGTCACTTGGTAAAAAAAAAAAAAATCAAACATTCATTGAATTAAATGTATTTTTCTCAACTCAAAATCTTAAAGGAATACTTCACCCATACGGAACCAGCGTTCTATCATTATAAAATTGCTATTATAATATAATGAATGAGGTTTTTCTTCCCTCAGTCTTCCCTCAGTCTTCCCTTCGCCCAGCTGTCCTGTTAATCCTGACCCTTACTGTGATGTCACAAGAAGGAAACTGTAGGGTTAGACAGTGAGACCATAAAACACTCTTTCGGCCTTTTCTCAGGCTAGGATGAACCGATTTAATTTTTTTTTTTTGCATATTTATACTTCATAGGATCTCAGAGTTCAATATACCTTCATATTCCAACCGGTGAAGTAGGTCTTTAAGAATCCTATGTTGCTTTTCACTCACTGGTGCATCTTGAAACTATGTGAATCCTAATGCGTATATAAATATTTAAAAGTTCCTCATGGCAACTTTAACTTAAAGCTGCAGTGTGTAGAATTTTGGGTTTTATTTCCTAGCAGATTTTTTAGAAAGTAATTATAATATCCATAAGTACATTTAATTTAGTGCATAATAGCTGATCCCTTAGAAAGGGTCTCATATATGTCGTCGTCTCATATATCTCCGTATTTCTCCATATTTTGGACCAAGGCCTAGTGCTGCCATCTTGAAAGTGTCATAGTTGGAAAGTCATCAGGTGCATTGTTTCAAATTTAGAATTGCTCTTGTCCTTGAAGGCCACTGTAGCTTCTGTTGTTATTCGAAAGGGGTGGGGTTACCCAGGGAGCGTTGCATTCTAGAACTTTGTAGAACTTTCTTGATGATGTCATATTACACACTGCACCTTTAAATATTTTGTATTTAAACCATCACAAACATATTATGAACACCCAACTAGAGACACTATTGAGTTGATTTTTTCATTAGAAATACATATTTTAGCAAATGCATGTATTCTAAGTTAAACAAAAAATGTAAGAAATATATGTATATAAAGTGCACGATCCACAGTATTCAGTCTTAGAGTAAAACCACTGTTCTACGGTGAATAGAAAAGTGTGTTTGTGTGTGTGTGTGTGTGTGTGTGTGTGTGTGTGTGTGTGTGTGTGTGTGTGTGTGTGTGTGTGTGTGTGTGTGTGTGTGTGTGTGTGTGTGTGTGTGTGTGTGTGTGTGTGTGTGTGTGTGTGTGTGTGTGTGTGTGTGTGTGTGACTGCATGTGTGTGTGACAGAGAATTGCCTTCGAATTCTCCAGATTTTTTTCCCGACAGTTTACCATTGTTTCTTGTAATGATATAGCAATCTGTCTTAGGCAAGTTTATTTGTTTAGCACAATTAAGACACAAGGCCATTCAACACATTACATTAGCGATTCTGGCTATATTAGATTTACATAAACGACTGGTCGCGGTTTCTGTAATTTGCCCGTGGTATGTGCTGACACATATAGGCAAGACATGGAACTCAGCTGATCGGTTTAAATAGCTATTTCATTGTGTGGAATTTGTGACATGGCAGGTTTAACATGTGGAGAGAGAGAGAGAGAGAGAGAGAGAGAGAGAGAGAGAGAGAGAGAGAGAGAGAGAGAGAGAGAGAGAGAGAGGTTTAGAGGGGACTCCTTGGGAAGGACCACCTTCTGCTCACCTCTTGGCATTAGCACAATGGATTACATGTTAACAGATTTAGACCCTTTCTCTCTCAGTTCATTCACAGTCAAACCACTAACCCCTCTGTCTGATCACAGCCAAATTACTGTGTTCATTAAAAGGACAGAAACTAACACCTCACCATCACAGCCCAGCAAGCTGATTAGCATCACCAGGACCTTCAGATGGGCTCCAAACAGTGAACAACAGTTCCAGAAAACAATCGGGCACCCACAAATTCAGACACAATTAGACAGCTTTCTGGACACCACACATGCTCACAGTAAAGAAGGCATAGACAATGCAGTAAGTAAAATTAACCAAATCTTTATGACCACAGCCCATAAAACACAATTGAAAAAGTCCAGCCACAAACCCCAAAAACAAAAAGAGAACAATTGGTTTGATAGAGAGTGTCAAGAAAAAAGAAAAGAACTTAGAAAATTATCCAATCAGAAACACAGAGACCCAAGCAATGCAGATATTCGCCTTCTTTACTGTGACATGCTCAAACAATATAAACGTACACTCAAGATCAAGAAGGCTCAGCACACACTCAAACAACTGGCAATAATTGAGGAGTCAATAAAGACAAACAAATTCTGGGAAAATTGGAAAAAACTAAACAAAACCAAACCCAACGTACTAGCTATACAAGATGGAGAAATTTGGATCAATCACTTTAAAAACCTTTACAGCAACATTCCCATCAAATCAGACTCAGAGCAAACTCAAATTATAGAAAACTTTAACAAATTAGAATTGGCCATCAAAGACTCCCAGAACCCTTTAGATA
>CM049407.1:5035000-5037500 GCA_026929865.2 Hyperoplus lanceolatus
TAAAAGACTCCTCCATTGTACCTTATCCTATAGTAGTCCTTATACTCTCTCCTTCTCTCTCTCTCCTCTCTCTATTTCCGCCCTCTCTCTCTCTCTCTCCCCCTCTCCCTCTCTCTCCCTCCTTCTCTCTTTCCCTCTCTCTATCTCTCCCTCCTTCTCTCTGTCTGTCTCTGTCTCTCTCCCTCTCTCTCTGTCTCTCCCCTCTCTCTCCCCCTCTCTCTCTATCTATTTTTTTCTCTGTCTCTCTCTGTCTCTCTCCCTTCTCTCTATTTCCGCACTCTCTCTCTCTCTCCCCCTCTGTCCCGCCCTCTCTCCCTGTCTCTCTGTCTCCCCCTCCCTCCTTCTCTCTGTCTCTCTCTCTCTCGTTATCTCTCTCCACCTCCCCCCTCTCTCTCTCCATCTCTTTCGCCCTCTTTCTCTCTCTGTCTCTCGGTCTCTCTCTCTGTCTCTCTCCCCCTCTCTCTCTCCCTGTCTCTCTATCTCTTTCGCCCTCTTTCTCTTTCTGTCTCTCCCCCTCTCTCTCTCTCTCTCTCTTAAAATTCAAATTCAAAAAGCTTTATTGGCATGAACAGTGTTGCCAAAGTGTTACAATATAATAACAAAAGAGTGTGTCAAAACAATATGTACATATAACAAAATGTAACAATATATCATAACATACAGATGTGTTCTCTCTCTCTCTTTCTCTCTCTCTCTCTCTCTCTCTCTCTACCTCTCTCTCTCTCTCTCTTTCCACCCTCTCTCTTTCTCTCTCTCTCCTCTCTCCCGTCTCTATTTCCCCCCCTCTCCCTCTCTCCCTCTCACTCTTTCTCTCTCTTATTCCCCCCCTCTCTTTTTCTCTCTCTGTCTCTCCCCTATATATTTCTCTTATTCCCCCTCCTCTCCCTCTCTCTCTCTCTCTCTCCCTCTCTATCTATCTCTCTCCCTTCTATCTCTCTCTCCTTCTCCCTCTCTCTCTATCTCTCTTTCTCTCTCTCTATCTATCTTTCTCTTCAAACTAATCGAAATGTATTTGCACTGTGAATTAGAAGGGCCCTTGCGCGTTGCTTTTTAAACAACTGGCGCACAAACACCCCCAATCTAACCACAGACGAGGTTTACTTCAAATAACAACCGTCGGACACAAGAAAGCCCGGGCTATTGTTGAAGACGCAGGGCCAGTTGTTCTACATCTCTTTCTCTCTCTCTCTCTCTCTCTCTCTCTTCTCCCTCTTTACCCCTATCTCTCCCTATCCCTCTCTCTCTCTGCCCCTCTTTTTATTTTTCTCTCTCTCTCTTTCCCTCTCCCTCTTTCCCTCTCTCTCTCTCTCCCCCTCTCCCTCCTCCTCCCTCTCTCTTTCTCTCTTGCTTTCTCTCTCTCTGTCTCTCTCTCTCTGCCCCTCTTTTTATTTTTCTCTCTCTCTCTCTCTTCCCTCTCCCTCTTTCCCTCTCTCTCTCCCCCCCTCTCCCTCCTCCTCCCTCTCTCTTTCTCTCTTGCTCCCTCTCTCTCTCTCATCTCTCTGTCTCTCCCTCCCCCTCTCTCTCTCTCCCCCTCTCTCTCCCCCCTCTCTCTCTCTCCACCTCCCTTTCTCTCTCTCTCTCTCTATCCCTCTCTCTCTCTTTCTCTCTCTTTTATATTCAATGTCCTCCTCTTTACCAAGGTTAAAACGTTACGGGATATCTGAAGCTAGGGGAACATCCTTTATTCTACGAATGATGGCAAAAGTCCTTCATAGATTTCCACTGTCCTTTCCTTATCCATCCATCTTTCTTTTTAAAGGCACATTGTGTATACACTGTGCACCTTAGCATCATCTAGTGGTGAGATTCTAGATGTCAGCGCTCCCTTGGTAACCCCTCACATTTGGGAGAATTTACAGAAGCTACGGTGGCCTTCAAGGACAAGAAGCTAGTTACTAAAGATGGCATTATCCACCACTGCCTCAAGTCTTTCCACAATATCAAGTGAAGAGGTGAAGATGTATTTAGTTATTGATTCTATAGTACTTCTTCTTCTTCTTGGTCTTCCAACAGGTGCATTTCCCCAGGACGCGCACTATGTATAAAAACATATAAGGCCGATAAGTTTGTCCGTTCTGTGCTACTGTAGAAACATGACAATATGCAATATGGGGGGGGGGGGGGCTATGTAGATGTAAAAAAATCCTTTTTACACACTACCCCTTTAACCAACCAACTTGTACAAAGACACAGCAGATGACATGCAAATATAATGTTGGACAATAGCGGCCTCCAAGGGGGATAAGACTGTCCGAAATTCACCCACTCGCCGGGGGTGTTATTGTCTAAATAGAGAAGGATGGTGGTGGATATTAATTCATCTTCAAGTGATTATATTATATAACATTATATTGCATTTATACCAAGTCTATATTGAAGTAAATGCCAATTTCGTTTACACAATGTAGCTTTAAAATCAAGTAGAAGTCCTGAACAAAGACAAGTGGTGGATATTATTTGCCGGACAGATTAAAAGTGTGTGTCCTGCTGACTTCCATTT
>CM049407.1:5055000-5057500 GCA_026929865.2 Hyperoplus lanceolatus
GCGATTGTGTCCGTGCGTGCATGCGTTTGTGTGTGTCTGCGATTGTGTCCGTGCGGTTATGTGTGTGTCTGTATCTGTGCGTGTGTGCGTGCGTCTGCGATTGTGTGTGTCCGTTTGTGTGTGTGTGTATGCGTCCTTGCGTGTTTGTGTGTGTGTATGTGTTTGCGTCTGAAATTGTGTGTGTGTGTCTTTCTCTGTGTGTGTGTGTGTGTGTGTGTGTGTGTGTGTGTGTGTGTGTGTGTGTGTGTGTGTGTGTGTGTGTGTGTGTGTGTGTGTGTGTGTGTGTGTGTGTGCGTGTGTGTGTGCGCGTGTAGCCCGCAGCCTCCTGAATAACTGGTAACAAATGGTTTGATTCTGTAGACTTCATCAGGTTGCATTTTAAATGGGACACAGTAACCCGGCGCGAATAGCAATGAAGCGTCGCAACTCAACTCGCTGCTATGGTTACTAATTATACTTTCTCTTACTGCCAGCAACACTGCACAACTTGTCTGATTAAATCCGATTTGTGGGGAGGATTGTGTGTGTTTGAGTGTGTGTGTGTGTGTGTGTGTGTGAGGGGTAAGAGAGGGGGTGTGTGTGTGAGGGGGGATTTTGTGCGTGTAGTACAGTACAGTATATGTTTGTAATTCGTTGCGACTAAAACTATCTCAACTATCGTACAAGGGCACTACTGGGTTTGTTTACATTCACAGAGCCTGCAGCTAGTTTAAAAATATTCTCTGCATGTTGTTTTTAGTATTGAATAATTCTATCATCCTTAACAAAAAATAAATAAAAATGTAAGCCTATGTCAAGGCTGTTTTATTTTGCCTAAATCAAAATGCATTGTTACAATTGTACAGTGTTTTAAATTAATTAAAAGGGTTTATTCCTATTATGTCACATAAACACATTTTTTATTTTACTTCTTAATATTATTATGCTTGTCTAAAAGAAAAAATTCAAAAACCTTATTTTTGGATTCTGGATTTATTTTTTTAGAAAACAAAAATACAACATATAAAAGTGAATGTTTAAATTATTTTTTAAATATGTATCTTGTCCCAGTGTATTGGCAAAGCAAAGCATCTTATTTCAAGAAATACAATGAATTTTGAACTTATTCCATTGGCATTTATTTATTTTTACTTACTAGAATTAAAATAAACCGTATAATGTTTGTTTTAAAAAATACATACATATACATATATATATTATTTTATTTTATTTTTGGATTTATTGTTTTAGAACACAGAAAGTGAATATTATAATTATTTTTGAAGATTCATTTTTGCCCGGTGTATTGGCAAAGCAAAGCAAAGAATGGTCGGTCTTAGTAACATATCCTTCGTATAAGACTAGAGGGCTCCATGCCCAGCTGCTGTAAATCTAGATAAAGGGTTTCGCGGCTGAGTCTCACGCTGACATTAATTCAAAGCGTGAATCGTTGAGATCATGAATCGTATGATCTTTACACTCAGCAAACACAGATACACACACACACATACAAAAACAAACACACACACACACACACACAAAAACACAGACACACACACAAATGCAAAAACAGACACACACACACACACACACACACACCTGCTAAATAAATTCTACTGACATTTCATGATTTATATCCACTGCAGTCGAAAAGGGAAGGGGGAGACATGGTGCATTGTTTTTGAGATTTGTGTCTTTGTATCTTCCATAACATGTCTTCTTTCATACTAGTAGAAATCAAAGGTCCAACATGTACATTCAGGTGTTTGTGTGACTAAACCTTGTCTGTTTGTTACTGTATGTTCTTCTTACCATAATGGCTATTATCCCAGTTATTCATTTTTTTAACCAAAAATCAAAAAAAAAAAAATATCCTATTCTTAGTAAAAATGCCTCACTACTCATTGTAAGCCGCCCTGTCTTGCTTTCTTTCAGCTATGTTTTGTTTTGTTATGATTCCATGGGCCAGTGATAATCATAGCTATAGCAACATGCCCGTTTACAGAGCCTAGGCTGTGTATTAACACTCGATTTTACAATAGATAAACAAGAAAAATTGCCTTTGCTATCCGTAGTAAAAACACACCACTGCTCATTGTAAGCCCACCCTATCCTGTCTGCTGTTTTGTTTTGTTTCCATGTGAGATAGTGATAACTCACACACACACACACACACGCACACACACACACACACACACAGACGCACGCACGCACGCACGCACGCACACACACACACACACACACACTGGTGTGGATTTATAACTCACGTCGCGCCCGCTAGCCCCACTGACACTGTAAGATGAAGAGCTCGCAGCTAGATTAATGCCGCCAGATGCCAGACGCGAGAGTGTGTGTGTGTGTGTGTGTGTGTGTGTGTGTGTGTGTGTGTGTGTGTGTGTGTGTGTGTGTGTGTGTGTGTGTGAGATGCCATATTAATTACCTACACAGATAATGTCCCTAGCAACCATATGGCAACTCAACCGGCCATTTAGTTTGACAGGGAGAGAGGTCTTTATATTAT
>CM049407.1:5080000-5190000 GCA_026929865.2 Hyperoplus lanceolatus
AGACCCTTTCTAAGGGAAAAAATACTAATAAAAAAAAATGTTCAGCTATTATGCACTAAACTAAATGTACTTATGGATATTATAATTACTTTCTACAAAATCTGCTAGGAAATAAAACCCAAATTTCTACACACTGCAGCTTTAAGCTTTAAAGTGAGAATGAATCAGGCTCATTGACTTATCTGTTCTATCACACTGTGTTTTTATATCATTTGTATGTGCAATAAAAACTAATTAAACATTTTTCACCTTATTTTCTCTGCCCTCTCCAGCGGGGGACCACCCGTATGAGTGTGAGTTTTGCGGGAGCTGCTTCCGGGACGAGAGTACGCTGAAGGGGCACAAGCGCATCCACACCGGAGAGAAACCGTACGAATGTAACGGCTGTGGAAAGAAGTTCAGCCTCAAGCACCAGCTGGAGACCCACTACCGCGTGCACACAGGTACAGGGAATGGACGTGTGTGTGTGTGTGTGTGTGTGTGTGTGTGTGTGTGTGTGTGTGTGTGTGTGTGTGTGTGTGTGTGTGTGTGTGTGTGTGTGTGTGTGTACAAAACAATGTAAAGTGCTTTGGGTCCACTTTCTTTTTTTTTTTACCTTTATTTATATAGGTTTATCCCAGGGAGACCTGTTCCCATTCCCACGTTACCATTCACACACACATTCATACACAGATAGCAGGCTAACTACCAACATTCACACGAGGCAAGGTGGGTGAAGTGTCTTGCCCAAGGACACAACAACCATGACACAAGTGGCAGGGCGGGGATCGAACCTCCAACCCTACGATCATTGGCCCGACCCGCTCTACCAACTGAGCCACAGTCACCCCAACATATATAGCGCTTCTCCCTGGTTTTTCACAGACTCAAAGCGCTTTATATTGTTTGGTACACATTCACCCAATCACACACACACATTCATACACCGATGTTTGTGTGTGTGTGTGTGTGTGTGTGTGTGTGTGTGTGTGTTTGTGTGTGTGTGTTTATCCATCCTTGCCCAGACCTTCTTGTGTAGCACATCAAGCTGCTATACAGTAGCACGGGTTGCCAGATGTACAGTTTGTAAGTAATACAGGTTTTTGGTACCAAACCTGGCAACCGAAAATAATCTATCTATCTGGCTTTATTCATGACGTCCTATCAGCGAACATTATGCCTCACTGCCCCTCGTAATAATACAGTAACACATCGCAGCAGCTGTTGGGGCCTTTTAAAAAGACTGTTGGAGGAAGTCCAAGTTGCAAGAGGCACAGAGAGAGAGATAGAGAGTGTGTGTGTGTGTGTGTTTGTTACAATGTGTGTGTGTGTGTGTGCGTGGTTGATACATTCTGTGGGTGTGTGTGTTTGTTACAGAGTATGTGTGTGTGTGTGTGTGTGTTAGTTACATTGTGTGTATGTGTGTGTTTGTTTGTTACAGTCTGTGTGTGTGTGTGTGTGTGTGTGTGTGTGTGTGTGTGTGTGCGTGTGCGTTTGTTTGTTACAGTCTGTGTGTGTGTGTGTGTGTAATTAGATGCATATCAGTGTTGCTGGGTTACAGTAGATGGATGTCTCAGAGGGGGCTGTGTATTGATCCCAGTATATTTAGAGCCCCATAAAGATGTTGACACGGTGATAAGCTAGCTGCCCACTACGCTACACACACTCTCACTCGCTCTCTCTCTCTCTCTATCCCTCTCTCTCTCTCTCCGTCTCTCTCTGTGTGTTTGTCTCTCTCTTCCTTTATCTATCTCTATCTCTCCCTCTCTCTCCCTTTCTCCATCTCTCTGTCTCTGTGTGTGTCTCTCTCTCTCTCTCTCTCTACGCTACACAAACACTCTCTCTCTCTCTCTCTCTCTATCTTTCTGTCTCTCTCACGCTCTCTCTCTCTGTGTGTGTCTCTCTCTCGCACACACACACACACACTACACTGGGTGAGGAATACCAAGAAAACTCCACACTACTATGGCACGCGGCCAAGGCTTCATGCTTCAAGAACGAGCGCACACACACACACAGAAACATACAAACACACACGTTTGTACGTCTATACTTGTGAGGACATTCATTGACAAAATGTATTCCCTAGCCCCTTACCCTAACCATCAAAACTAAATGCCTAACCCCAACCCTTACACTAACCCTAACATAAACCTAATTCATACCTGAACCTTAAAACCTAGTGTTAACCCTCAACAGCTCCTTTAAAGGCCTGTCCTTAAAACCTAGTGTTAACCCTCAAACAGCCCTTTAAAGGCCTGTCCCAAAGTGAGAACCAGACAAAATGTCCTCACTTTCCAAACATTGTCCTCACTCTTAAGGTCTAAAACTCAAATGGGTTCTCACAAATATAGTAGAACTAGTACACACACATGCACACACACTCTCACACACACACACACACACACTAAGTAGCAGCACCCTCCCATCTCCCATTCAATAAGCCAGCTGTTAAGCCACACTATCAAGCTCAGCCTGTCCAATAATTGGCAACACGTACGTCCACCCTTTCATCCCCCCCTCTCTTTGTGTGTGTGTGTGAGAGAGAGTGAGAGACAGAGTAAGAGAGAGAGAGAGAAAGAGTTTGTGTATGTGTGTGTCTCTTTCTCTCTCTGTGTAACTGTGTGTGTGTGTGTGTATTGTGTATCTCTCTCACTCGCTCTCTCTCTCTCTCTTCTGTATGTCTCTCTCTCGCTGTCTGTGTGTGTGTCTCTCGCTCTTTCTCTCTCTCTCTGTCTGTGTGTATATACCTTTCTGTATGTTTGTGTGTGTGTGTGTGTGTGTGTGTGTGTCTCTCTCTCCCTCTTTTGCGTTCAGCCTAAAAGCAACAGCCAGATAACAAGTGACAAGCTCACAGTCAAAGGCCACAGCGTAACAAAAGGTCCGCGGCTTGATGCGTCATCGACATTGGCAGCCTAACCTCCTTTCTCCACACATCCCAAATGCCAATGGCCGATCAATAACTTAAAGGCCCCATTTGCAATTCATTATCAGCTGGTTATGTGAGGCAAACCTATTTACAGTGGGATTATCCAATGTGTTATGTGAGGGGTAAAGGGGGTTTTACAGTCATATTATCCAATCTATTTTTTATGACATCTATTGCAGTATGTCCGTCCTGGGAGAGGGATCCCTTACTCTGTCGACTCTCCCTGAGATTTCTTAAATTTATTTATTTTTAATCCCGGTAAAGGGTTTTTACTGGGAGTTTTTTCTCAGCCGAGCTAAGGGTGTAAGGGCAGGGCAGAGACAAATGTATTTGTGATTTTGGGCTATGCAAATAAAACTGATTTGATGTTGATTTCAATATTAAATGTCATGTAATGCTGGTGTCAATACACACATGTATAATATGACAGCATATAAACAACCAAGGCAGTAGACAAGATTGTATTTAAATATATAAGTCAAAAATGGCAATAATAGGGGTTTACAGGGCTGTGTTTCGAAAAGCCATACTACCGTCCTACTCATACTAATTTTGACGGCGATTTGAGTTTGTCGTGGTTGTGTATGCGAGTTTGTGTAGACGAGAAATGCCCGGATGAGTACTAACTTGCAGGAAGATTTTGTGTATGGATTGATAGGTTACTTTTACTACTCAACCGTGTGTGTGTGTGTGTGTGTGTGTGTGAGCAGATGAATATCAGTGCACACACACACACACACACACACAATGTAATCTAATGAATGAATCTATCGTACATTAGAGAAAGCTCACAAACAGCTCCTGGCATTGTAGAAAGTCCTAGAGGTGTTATAAATCAAACTGTGTCCCTGGTTTTATTGCTCTGGGTGTGGGTGTGGGTGGGGTGTGTGTGTGTGTGTGTGTGCCTGCTATATTCAAGAGGCACATTTCAATTCGGCAGCAGCAGACCCCACGTCCTAAATGTGCTAATGATTTGAGTGATGGCAGGGAATAATCCACCAACACACACACACGCGCACACACACAGAGGCAGACGGCAAATTAGACATGTAAATGCTGACCTTTAGCAATGGCATTTGGAATGAGGTGTCAGAAGTGATCTAGCCTCTCTCGCTCGCTGGCTGTCACCTTTTAGCCGCGGCCCGAGCACATGTGTGTGTCTTCGGCCTAATTCTGCACACACACACACACACACACACACACACACACACTCTAAATAAATAAACGGCCTAATTATACTGGTTCTGTCTGTTCTTATGTCTGTCCTTGGTTAACCTTGAACACTGTGATTTTCATGTCATGCATTTTCAAAATAAAATGTCAACTATTATGTCACATACAAGTGAAACTATTCAAAGGTGGAGTCCGTGAGTCTTCGTTTGATGGTGTAGAAGAATATTTCTCAGTCCATTTGTTTGATGTCCATGACTACCATATTGTAAATGATTTTGCCAGTTACACAATGACAATTTGAACTGGGGTACTGGCCCTAAAACTATATTCATAATTCAGTGGAAACATTTAGTCAAAAATATTCAAACTCAAAACCTGGTAATTCACAACCAAAACCTGTTTAAAACTTGAATTATTTTATTTTAATTTTTCAAAGTAACAATTTTTTGGAGCCGAAGATTCAATTCAAATATCCTTGAAAATAGTTGAATAATATCACGATATGTATTACCAAATCGATTTTTGTTACCCTTACCCTAATGGGGTGACTGGCTGAGGTGGTACAGCGGGTCAGCTAATGATCAAAGTTGGGGGTTCGATCTCCGCCCTGCCACTTGTGTCATGGTTGTTGTGTCCTTGGGCAAGACACTTCACCCACCTTGCCTCGTGCGATTGTCGGTAGTTAGCCTGCTATCGGTGTATGAATGTGTGTGTGAATGGTAACGTGGGAATGGGAACAGGTCTCCCTTGTAAAAGAGTCGATCTAACACACCTATTGTCTCCCAACCCTTCCCCCTCCACCCAGACGGGAAACCTTTCTAGTGCAAGCTGTCTGTTTTCTGTCTATTGATATACTGTAGATATTGCAAGTATAAACTTTTTTAGCATAGCCCTAGAATCTAACACCCTTTGTCTGTGTTTCTGTCTGTCCTTTATTAACCTTGAACACTGTGATTTTCATGTTATGTACATGAAACACACTTATTGTCATCCCACCCCACCCTTCCCGCCTCCACCCTTTCTATTGGTGAGAAAACCTTCGAGTGCATCTTTCTTCGTCAAAATAACTATTTTTGGAGCTATAGATATCACGAAAATAGTGTAACAAATCTCGATATACTGTCTATATTGCAGTATACCAAATATAAGACACACTTTTTCTTTTTTTTTATCTCTAGGTGAGAAACCGTTCGAGTGCAAGCTGTGCCACCAGCGGTCCCGCGACTACTCCGCCATGATCAAGCACCTGCGCACGCACAACGGGGCGTCCCCTTACCAGTGCACCATCTGCCTGGAGTACTGCCCTTCCCTCTCCTCCATGCAGAAACACATGAAGAACCACAAGCCAGAAGATGTGCCCCCCGACTGGCGCATCGAGAAGACCTACCTGTATCTCTGCTATGTCTAGATGGGGGAAAAAAAGGAAATAGAAGAGAAGAGAAGTTCCGGAATAGAAGGCTGAGAAAAGAAGAGAATGGATGGATGGAGGTTTTTTTGGGGGGTGGTCCCGGAATAGAAGGCTAGAATAGAAAAGAAGAGAAAGGGGGGTTTGTAGGGTGTTCTGGAATAGAAGGCTAGGAAGAGAAGAGAGTTTTCGGGGTTCCGGAATAGTGGGGTAAGAAGAGAAAGGGGGAGATTTCGTTTCAGAGGGTGGTTGGTAGTGTGGTAGGGTTTTTTTTTTTTTTTTTTGGAAAGTTTAGGGGAATGTATTGAGGGGATTTTTTGGCGAGGAATTGGTGAAGTGTTGGCTATCGTGGAATGTCAACCGCAAGAGACACGGAAGCAAAGATTTTTTTCTTTTTTTTCTTGAAATGCAAAAATGTTGGAGGTGGGAGGTTGGAGGTGTCAGTGACCAATCTTGGGTTAGAAAGGAGTTTGTGTTGAGTTGAAGATGGGACTAAAAAGTGCTGAGAAGGAAGCGAAAGACTTTTTTTGGGAGAAGAGTATTGGAGATAATTTGGAGAGATGTTTTCTTCTTCAACATCGTTCGGATTCACCGGGTCATTCACTACACATCTGCAACTGTTGTGGTATTGTTTTTGTTTTTTTTAAGTGGTGCCGTAAAGCGAGCTTAACTGCTGCAAAGAGAGTGACTTTTTAATTTTTTTTTCAGATGTGAGGAGATGCAAGATTCTCAAGGGCTATCTGAGACCTATTCTATAAAGTCTTGCCATTTTGAAATATCGAACCCGTCACTCCATTTTTTGAATTTGTTTTCAGTTTGTGTTAATTCTAAGCGCCCCCTTTGGACAAAAGTGGTAATGTTTTTTACTACGCCAGCTGTTGTTCCTGGGTGAGCGTATACCCATGACCAAGGGAAAGATTGGGATTTTTATTTTTTTTTTCTACGTTGGCTTGTTTACATGATTTGAATCACATGAAAAATGTGAATATAATTTGAGGCCACCCTTTCCAATATATATGGCTAAAATCCTTCAAAATAGGGTGGTTACGGACGTCAAAAAAAGCCACATTTTTTTAACACCATCAAACCAACTGATTAAAAGGAACGCATGCTCCAATTTTCAGTTTTTTGGAAGAGGATGGCCTAAATCCTAAATCTGTTTTGCAACCTCCCGAGTCCCAACATTTTCCTGCAAGCACAAAGTCTTCCCAAATCTTCACAGAAATCTGCCATGAATGAGATGTTTCTTTCAAATAACAAAAAATGTAGAGTGATAGATAGATAGCCCTTTGAGAATCAACATAGTAGCGCAGCCAGTGGGCGCTTTGTATGCAGTACAAGATTAAATGGTTGAGATGAATGAATTGAATCGGAGCACTAAACCATTTGCAAACCCTAGCAGTATCTGTTTTGGTTGTGTGTGTGTGGTGTGTGTGTGTGTGTGTGTGTGTGTGTGTGTGTGTGTGTGTGTGTGCATGGGATTTTTTGGGGGAGAATTATAAATTATAATCTCCACAATTTCATCTCAGTATAGTCTTCCTTTTGGGTTTGAAGTTCAAGTCACCACCAATGGCTAATACAGTATGCGTCACTTTTTCACCCTATACATATATTTTTTTTTAAGCATTAAATCATATTTTATTAAGGCTTAATTGCACCGGTAAAGAAAGCAACGACAACAGTCTCTGTTTGATATCTACAAATGATATATATATTTTTTGTCATTGAAAATCATAACTCGCTTTATAAAACAGTATTCAACATTACTCAAAATCCAGCCTATACACACTTTACTCAATAGCAATAGATAACTTGGTTCTTTGCTTATTCATTTTCCGTGTACACATTCAAGATGTCTTTTTCATTTCTCACAATGTAATACACAAACTGACACTTACAGCTCCGGAAAAAAATTAAGAGAACCAGTCTGGATTTTTCTTAAATCTTCATCTCTACATAACGTATTGAAAAAGCTCGAAAAATGCATTGGAATTTGGTAGAAATGTTGTCAGTAGTTTATATTATAAAACCAAAATGTTCATTCTACTCAAACATATGCCTAAAAAAAATTGTAAAACGAGTGACACTGAACATTTGGAGTGGTCTCTTCATTTTTTCCAGAGCTGTATACAAACAATAACTAAACGGATCCGTCTATTCAATACAGTTATGGAAAGCGAAAAAATGGGAAAAATAGTGGTGATTTTTTTTTTTGTCGTGGGAGTCCCTGTTTGACTTGAATGTTTAAGTAGTAGGGCTGGGAATGCCTTAGCTAACACACCTTAGCTGTCTAGGGTTGTGTGGCAGGTTGAAATATTATACAAGGCATCGAAACGTGAATGTGAACAATTGTTGAAAGCCTGAGGGGTGTTTTGTGTGTTCAGCGTCGAGATACACACTAGCAGGTTGATGCTGCTTGTCAATGGAGTCAGAAGATTATAATTCCTACCTTTTAAAGTTGTTACTACTCAAAATCTTTTTTTTTCGATCCGATATAAAATGGTTTATCCCAAACGCAAGCTTACACATTAGCATCAAGCTAGATAGCTACAGTAGCTAGCGCAAGAAACCTCAAATTCACTCTCTTTCAGTCGATTTTTTGTCACTTTTTTAAAACAGAAAATGGCGGAAAAAAAACTTTTGTGCATCCCTAAACAACTATTAGGCCTACATTACTTTTTTAAACAGGAATTTGGGTAAACAAATCTTCTGACGTCTCTGAGATGCAGCATTGTATCCTGTGTGTATTATGGTTTGAACCGTGAGGCTTAATGGAGCATCACTGCATGTCATAGCATTACCAGGGCGATTATAACATATCACATATCCAAAATGGTCGGTGTTAAAAAATGAATAAATAAGTGAATTAATAAATAAATAAAGGGTTTGAATCACTGATATGACGAGACTGGGGTTAGCAGGTTGGGGGGCGACCAGTTAAAGCTGGGGTATATGATTTCCGATTGGTCAAAGTTAACATGAGCTGACAATTTGACCAATCAGAGCGAGGCTCCGATTCTCTGTTCTTATTGGCTGTTGGGACTGTCCATTCACTTTGGCACGACTTTGTTGGTGTAGAGCGTGTCAGGGAGGGGCCATAGGGGAGGGACCAAAGAGAACAAGTGGAGCGGTTGAGGTATGTCAACTGCCATTTTCTCCCCAAATCAAATACACCAGCTTTAAGACGCGAGAATAAATTTAAATCAACTATTTTTTTTCTCTGTGGTTTTTGTCCCTTTTCGCGCTTTGTCGTAATACATGCTCATCTCCTGCCGTTGTTGTTGTTTTTGTTTATTATTGACTTTAGTTTGATCTCAAAACACTGTAAAAGAAATAAAAAATATTAAGAAAATTCTAAATTTTAAGGGCAATTTGCTGGACAGGATTTTTTTTTTATTTTTTTGTTTGTTTTGAGGCTAAAACTAAAAATCTTAAGTTTAAAGGAAAACTGCCAACATTTTAACCGATTCAATATCTTTTGTTGAGATAACTTATCATTCATATGTAATGAAAATGTATCTTTAACGTGCATGAAAACTTAAAGAATTTCAAACAATAACAGTTATAGTTCTCTGTCATACAGATAAACAAAATCTAGTTCCAAAAAAATTCCCTTGAAATTATGAAATTTTCTTAAATTTTTCTTATTATTTTACAGTTAAAATCGTGCTTGAATTACCTCGTTTTGTGACCTCATGTTGCTTGTGTATTTTTAATTTCTTCCTTTACTATATATGTTGAAAAATATGCATTGCACACACGATGAAGCAATGTGTACGCAGAGAAAAAATAAGTGCCACGGTGAAGATTTCGAAGATTTTGTTTTATCGATTTTATTTTTTATTTCTAGCGTTGTTGTGTTTATCTTTTATGCATTATGTGTTATATACCAAACTTGGTATTATTAACCCCCGCTTGGTAATAAGCCGGAAAACGTTTGGTCATTTGTTTATTATAAAAGCTACCTCTAAGTTCTTTTCATTTTTTAATGGCAAAAAGCACATTTTATTGTGTGTGTGTTTTGTGTTGTTTTATTTTTGTTGCATTTTTTTCATTGTTGCTACTTCATCTCATGCGATTTTATGTTTATTTTTAAAAGTTGATTTATGATTGTTTTTATTTGAAAGCAAAATGTACATAACAATAAGGGTGAGAGATATCGAACGTTAAGAGGTTGATAGGATATTGAAAAGTCATTCAAACGGTTGTTTATTGTCCTCTTCTCCCCCCCCCCCCCCCCCTGTTTTAGCCTAGTGAGAACAGACTGATTTAGCGAGAACTTCAAATGTGTTTCTCTCATTTTTCTCAGTCTGGCCTTTCTGCAATCTCCATGGGGAGGAGCCTGGTTAAAAAATTCTCTATCCAATCAGGGCCCTGCGTTCTGACCTAAGGTTAGTCCCTTACAGTAGAAGGCAGCTTCTGATTGGTTCATGTAGTCGTCAATCTAGCTTCATGAGACCAGCCATATCTCACATTGAGCTTATACGTCGATCAATGTTGTCAGGGGCTGCCTTCCACTAACAGTCAGGAAGTGGAGAGGGTCCGGTCTGACTGGACGCTAGATTGATGACTACATGAACCAATCAGGGGCTGCCTTCCGCTAACAGACACCCTACGGAGATTGGAGAAAGTCTAGACTGATAGAAATGAGTTCAAACAAATGTAGATTTTGGCAAGATGAGACTGTTCTCACCAGGTTTTACCCTGCACCTCCGAACAGTGAAAAAAAAAAAAACGAAAATAGCAATTCTTGAAGCCTTAAGTGATGAGTTAAAAAATGAGGTTGTGGTTGAGTCAAGTGGAAGGACTTTTGCTTTGTTAAGAGGGTTTAAAAATAACGAGGATTTAAACTTGAAAATATGTGAATAGAAGTGTAGTTTTGTAATGTGAAAAAAACCCGGAAGGTTCACCAAGAAATGACGAAATGGTTAAAAAAATAAAAATAACGTTGAACCGCCACGAAGAGGTCATATCTGCAGCGATGCAAGAAGTGCGTTGGACAATTGGTTTTAAAGAAAAAACTGCAATGTGGAATTCAAAAAAAAAATATCAAAAAATTTAAAAAGAATAGTTAGAAATTGAGATTCTCGCTCTCTCTCTCGCTTGAGCATATTCCTGAACAAAAGCCGACAGAGGCGATTTGATATATAAAAATTGTGATATTTTTGTATTAAGTGTCAGTCCTTTTTCCATTTGTGGAGGGTTACAAAGCAGGGCACAAAATATTTGTATTTTTTTTTCTCTATTTCTCTGGGTGTGATCATTTTTGCCTTCTGCTCCTCTTTGATATTGTTGGACAAAAAAAAAATAAGAAATTTAAACTGTGTGAAACATATTGTAATAATAAGTGTTGCTTTATTGGATGTCAAATTGCAATTGTAGGTGAAGGACTTACGAATCTTTATCCGCCACGATATTTTACGAGTGTGTGTGTGTGTGTGTGTGTATGTGACAAAATGTATTGAAAAAAAAAAAAAACGGGAGAAAAAATAAATATGATGAAAATACGGAAGGGCAGGAGGACGCTGCCAAAACCGACCAATTAGTACTTTGTCATTCACAATTTTTCAATCAAACTTGACTGTCAGCATATTATTTTTGATGTTGTTTTTTGTATTTGAAAAAGAAAAAAGAATAAGAATGGATGGCAGGTCCCGGGCACTGTACAAATGTAAAAACTTTAGGAAAACTCAAATTTTCAAGGTGATTGTTGCCTGATCTAGATTTTTTTTGGTTTGTAGGCTTAAAACACAATTCCTAGTTGTAAGGAAAACTGGCTACATTAGAGCCAACTATTTATCTTTTGTTGAGATAGCTAATCATTCATATGTAATGGGACTTCAAGTTTTTAAGTTCTACATACTAAGAATTCCAAAAAAGTTAAAATTGTATCAACTTATTATTTTTTGTTCATAAAAATTTCTGAAATTTTAACACCGTTTAGTGTTTAAATCAGCATTTTGATCGACTTGGTTTTGTTTGTTATTTGTATGACAGAGAAGTAGTTTGCACAACTGTTATTTTTTGAAATTCCTAGTACGTAGCACTCAAAATGTAAAGTTGTTATACATAAGAAAGATACATTGTCATTACATATGAGTGATTAATTATCATCTCAAAAAAAAATAGTTGGCTCAAATTTCGGTAGTTTTCCTTCAAACTATTTTTTTTAAGTTTTCGCCTCAAAACTAAAAAATCCAGTGAAGTTGAAAATTGCGTTGAAATTTTGACTATTCCTAACTTTTTTTTAATTTCATCAGTGCGTGGTTTCTTTGCCATTCTATTCTCAAACACTGTGATCTGAGGGACAACTTTTTTCGCCCCTCGAAAAATAATATCCACCCGATGTAATACTATACCCACATCATGTCACACGTCTGAACCAGCCACAATGCAAAGACTCACGCAGTCACGTCAAATTCTTATCATTGTCCTATGAATGTTTTCTACTTTTCCGTGTGTGTGAAAGGGTGTGTGTAACTATGTGTGTGTGTGTGTCGAGTGTGTGTGTGTGTGTGTCGAGTGTGTGTGTGTATTAGTGGGAAAAATGCACTAATCAAGCTACAGATTACAAAATAAAATGATATTCTATGCCACTTTTTTTCTCTATGTTGGAAAAAAATATATATCTACATTGGCATCGTTAATAGTTCTTCCCTTTCAGTGTTCCTCCGATGTTTCTCTGTAACTATCTTTGTGCCTAAAAATGGAATTTGTTCAACAGAAGTATCCATCTACTATATCCAGCTTAGTTTTCTGTATTTTCAGAATAAGAAAAATAAAAAAATGGTGTCTCCAGTACCCTAGGGATGTCATGTCATGAAGCTCGAAAAATGACCAAAATAATTATAATTTTTTGTTTTATTTTGGAAAATTCCTGAATAGAGCAGGGCTATTTTCTTTTATGCTAAAACAGTAAATGCTACTGAAATAGCAAGTGGGATTTTGCATTCAAGTCCTTTCTTATGTGATTGGCAACCAAAAGCATTTATTAACAAAGCAATTCATAGGGACATTTTTACTGGTGGGATCCAGACAAGGCATTTCGGGACAACATCTGTTCCATATAATTGATAAATTTTTTGAATTTTCTGCGAGTGAATTAAGCCTAAACATCTGGATCTCCACTGTATGGAAGAGTGTTAGGTCCACGGGAGAGAGAAAAAATAAAGAGAACCAAGTTTTTTTTTATTAGTATTATTATTAAGTGCTTCAAACAAATAGTCGAAATGTTTTGAGAAAAAAGACGACTTTGAAGACATTTTGCTTTTGAGTTATTGATATCAGAGTTTGGAATCTGTTGATATATTTCTGTACCGCAGTATTGAACGGTTGAGTTTATTCTAGACTGGATATATTTTGTATCTGCAATTCAACTTTTTTCTTCGCAGTGCATAATCATTTAAAAAATAATTTTAAAACTGCAATTGTTTCACTCTCCCATGGTCCTTATAGGCTTCCGTACCTTTCAGATTTTCTCTAGAATTTAATTTTATTATTTTTTTAAATTGTTATCAGCATCACGTTTGCTGACGACCAACTCCATAATGCTCTTGAAAAAAATATTATAAAAATTAAAAATCTCCATTTTTGGAAGGTTGGCACTATAGGGGTTAGCCCCCTTTTTGGTTTGTCTAAATTCAAGTTATTTTTTATTTTTTTTATTTTATTTTTTCTTCAAAAAGTCATTTAAAAAACATGTTTAAAATTTGTCAAGAGAGATTAAATCATGGCATCCCTGGTAGCTGGCACCGTGTGTTTTGGTGGTGTGGTGTTTCTAGAAAAATCAAAAAGTAGCCATTTCATGCATTCAGTCAAGTGTTGCAAATGCATGTGCCATCCGAGGTCTAGACTTAAACACTGTTTTTGAGTATAACAAAAAGCACCAACTAAGACATTGTATTTTTTTATATTTAGCACTGAGGACCAACTGCCCTTTTTGTCGGACCAAGCATAACAAAAGCTTTTTTTAATGTAACAAAAAAAAGGCTTGTCTCTCTCTCTCTTCTATCCCCCCTATCTCTCTCTCTTTCTTTCTCTCTCTTTCTGTATCTCCCTCCCTCTCTCTCTCTCTCCTTCGTCGTTCCCTGGCTTTTCTGTGCTATACTTCTTGTTGTTGACATAGCACAAGTGCCAGTCAAATTTTTTCGCTCTGTGTATTAAGAAAAAAACGAATAGTGTTTTTTAATATGATTTGAATTTATAGTTTTTGTCTACCTCAGCGCCTGATCTTAGCCTAATCTTAGAAGGTGCCCAATTATTATTTTTTATTTTCTTTCAAGTTGTTTCTCTTGTTTATTGTTGTCTTATGGTCGTGTATATATTTTTTTTATTGTTAAAAAAAAAATTGCATTTGAGCTTTTGCAAAAAAGGTCCCCTATGTCTTTCCCAGCGACTACGACGTGCTATAAGAAATTTTGTTGTTATTATTTTTTTCGTGGCCGTATGTTTTTTATTTTATTTTGTTGAAAATGTTTGTTGCCACCAATCTATAGCCACCAAGTCTGTTGATATAGAGGTTGTCCTTTTTATTTTTCTGTTTTTATTTGTTTTATTTTACATGTAGAATCAAGACGCCTCTCTTTGTAACATTTCAGTGTTCTCTGATGGAGTGTGAAAATAAAATAAAAATTAAAAATAAAAGATTTAATGCTGCAAGTTTTTGTCCTCCATGATTTCATCACTAAAGTCAAGTTTTTTGCCTTTTTAATAATACAAAAATAATTAAAAAAAATCAGTGGCAGATCCGGATGCAAAGGAGGGTTAGGGGAGATGGACGAGCACCCCTACTAACCTCCTAATCCTACTAACAGTAAAACATTGTTTTGCCTTTTTAGTAAAAAATTAAAAATCAGTTTAAAAAAATAATCTGTTGGGGCCCCGTGAACATTGCGTCCCATCCGCTTTCATTGTAAAATCTCAAAATAATAATAAAAATCGAATCATGATGTTCAGGTTGTTGTACTTTCAACGTAAGAAAAAAAAGAATTATTTAAAAAAAAAAAAAACATTATGGACATTATGGTGTCTGTCTTATAACAATCTTTCTGGCTCAATATTTTTGCTTCCTGAATTATTTTTTCAGTGACAGAAATATCCTATTATTCAACACTTAAAAATATCTTTAATATAATTGTTAAACGGTGTAATTGTGGGGTGTATTCCAATCTCTTAAGTAGCTAAAAAAAAAAAACACCAAGAGGCTCAATATACACGCGGCGTATAATCTTTTATAGACCGTTTAATCCCTCAAAAGACTTGAATACAGCCTGGTTTTTCATACTTCAAACAGGGAAAAAGGACAAAGAATTAAATTCACTTCTCAGTTCTTCCCAGCACTTCCATATGCACTTGTGTATTTTGTAATAAAAATGATAATAATTAATTAATAAAAGAAATTACACTGAGGCACAAGAAGCTTAAAAAACATATTTGGGTTAGGTTTATGTTTCCACTAGCACAATGCTTATTACTATTTATGTTTAAGCCTAAACAATGTTTGTAAGGGTATTAACCTCATTTAATTCCCTTCAAAATATTTGCAAAATGTAAGATAAAATAAAATTAAGTATAGACAAAATATAATAAAAAACTGCACGTGGAAATAGCAATAGAAAGAATAACTGTAGTGTTGTAATGTTGGCATTTTGCCTAAGAATAATCAATCAATCAATCAATCAATCAATAACCTTTATTTTCATTGGAAAGACACTGAGGACACTTTCCCTCATTTACAGTGACGACGAGCATACACAATAAGCACAATCACAAGGATAACATAATAAACAAAAAAAAAATAGGATAACAATTAATATATATTAATTTAAATAAAGTATATAAAATACAAAAAAGAGCAAGAATAGAATAAGATTAAATACTAAATGAACAATGAATTCAGCTTAATGATGTTTAATGTCTAACGATAACTACTGCAGCGCTTCAAGCCTCACTGCCTTCTGTCTGTTCTCTCTCTCTCTCTCTCACACACAAACTCTCGGTCCGTAGAGGTCATACAGTCCATCACTACATCATTACATATGCAGGTAGCGTACATTTCTACTGTCACACACACACACAGACTGACACACACACAGGCACAAACACACACACCATTGTCTCAATAACAGAAGCTCAACAAAGCCTGCTTAATTTCTATAAAAAAAATTTTTCCAAATAAGTAATAGGCTACTATTTGAATAAATCTATATCTTTTTGATTGGTTGAAGGAATAATTTCTATTCCATATGATTTCTTAAATTTGAAAGAATTGTTTGATGAAATCAAGATATTTTTGTATAGATTAAACATATTTAAATTAATTTAGTAAATTTCAACAAGAAAAAAAATGTTTTCTTAATAAAATGCTCCAAAAAAACATGTTGCAGGTTTGTGGTCAATATTATATTTTCCTTTTTTATCAAAGAAACAAAAACAGGAAATGAGCAAAAGAAAAAAGCTCTAATTTCAAATAGTTAAAAAAATTACTTAACCCCAATTCCAAAAATGTTTTATTGTCCAATATTCCTGCTAGTAACATTACGAAGGTTAGCTCCCTTAAACCTGCAGTGTGTAGAATTTTGGGATTTTTTTTCATAGCAGACTTAGTAGAAAATAATTATAATATCCATAAGTACTTTTAATTTAGTGCATAATAGCTGATTTTCTTTTTTAGAATTATTATTTTTTTCCCTTAGAAAGGGTCTCTTATATCTCCGTATTTCTCCATACCATGGACCAAGGCATGGGCGCCGCCATTTTGGAAGCGTCATAGTTGGAATGTCATCAGTTCTACAGAAGCACAGAATGGAACAGTTGGCCACACTGTGTCCATCAGAACTACCAGTTGGAATGTTCTTGAAGAATTTCTGTTGCATCTCCGAACGGGAGCCATAGAGACCAACTGTTGTGATCTAGAATTGTACCACTTGATGATGTCATATTACACACTGCACCTTTAAGAGGGAAACTATCACCCAAGAACACCCAATTTTTTTGTTTTTTTGTCACACAACAAAAACAGGAAACTACCTTCAGCCTATACGTGTCATTGTGAGTGGTATTGTTGCTTTGGCTCCCTGGGCCTTTGATCTTTATTTTGGGGTTTGAAATGAGGAAGGAAAAGGGAGAACGGGGCAGCGAGCAGACATTTAAAAAGCTTTTGTGTTTTTTAGACGGAGAGTTTCGGCTTTTGATCTTTGCCCCAAATATCTCAGCGGATTCTTTAAGGTCAAACTGCCCTCAGTGCTTTAAAGGATTATCCTGGAGTCACTTGCTTTAGCCTCTTACATTTGGGCTTTAGGTTTAAGTCAGCTGACGTTCCTATAACTAGACCATGTGACTTTGAAAAGATAAACATATTATTTAATACATTTAAAAATGTACAATATTTTTTTTATTTTTTATTTCACCTTCATTAATACAATACAATACAAATGTTGCCAATATTGGGAATGCTTGCTGTGAATTATTAGGTGGAAAAAAATAAAATGCCACCCTGGAATTTGGAGAGCAAGCTCCTTGTTTCTAGCGTCTGAAATGTAAGGTCAAGAATAAATTCTGTTGATTTGACTGACACCAAAGCATGTGGCTTTTGAGAATTTATTTTTTTATTTTATTTATTTTTTTTTGCTAAAATTGGGAGTGCTACCCTGAAATTTGGAGAGCAAGTTTTTCAGTTGTTGGAAGCTGTATTTCTGCCAAAACGTATATATTTAAATATATTATTGAAAAATACACTTAAAATAAATCCTTTTCTACCTCCCAAGGCTTAATCTTGCAGTATAGTAACTTCTAAATTGAATATTGCTCCACAAAAAGCATTTGATTGATTTAAAAAAAAAAAAAAAAATATATATTTGGTGTAATGTTTGAATTGCCTTAATATGCACCAGAACATGTGCAAACGTTCTTGCAAACGGGTGATTTAGCACCATGTTCTGCTTTCCCAACCTTCTAAAACGCTTTCTGTCCAAATATACACAACTCAGACGCACTTCACTCATTTAAATCATCAAAAAATCAAAACCAACCTTTTCAACCAAACAAAAAAATTACAATTCCTGACTCCCACTCCAAACTTTGTATTCGTATTCAATATTTCATGTCAGAAACTTTGAGTATTTTTATTTATTAGTTTTGTATAAATCCTTTCAATTATTATTATTTTCGTCTTGCTGAAGGGGGATACGTTGTTCAAACATAAAAATAGAATCAAAACTGACCTATTTTAAGTCATTGTCATAGTTTTCAGTGACACTATTGCAATGGTATAGCCTGGGAAAACCTCCAGTCCCTCACTGCTACTGAAAATGCTTTAGTCTATGCTGCCATCTTCTGGCTGCTAGGGTGAACTGCAAGAGTTAACTCATGCCCTGCGTTCCAATCCCCATACTTCCCTACAATTTAGTAAGCCAGAAAAAGATTTAGGATGTCCCAATACATGCTCGTCAATTGCAGTATGCTGAAAATACACAATTACCCCACTAACTCCAATAGCATTTTGGAGTATTTGTCTTTATTTTTGACATTCACTCCCACCACTCAGTACCTTTAAAAACATGTTACAATCAGCTCTAAAAGAATACTGCAACTGTTTTTTACCTGATGCATTTTATTTATTTTTAATTAGTTTTTTTTTAGCTGTATGTATTAGCTTGTTTTTATATAGCCTGTTATGAAGTGTAATTTTAGCATTATAGTGTCAATTGTGGTGTACTTTGTTTGTGTGTGTGTGTGTGTGTGTGTGGCCATGTGCAAATTCTGCAACTTCTTTTCTGCTGCCTGTCTTGGCCAGGACTCCCTGTGAGAAGAGTTACTGTAACTCAATGGGACCTTCCTGGTGAAATAAAGGTTAAATAAAATAAAATAAATAAATAATGAAAATAAATCTTGCATATCTGATTTTTTTTTTCTCTCCATGTGGCCCTAAAACTCTTCTGTGTGCAGTGTAGTAAAAATAAATTACTACACAATCAGTATGCGAGTTGGAACGCAGGGTTAGTAAAGTGAAGTTGGTTTGTAATACAGTGAGAGCAAAAATTTATTTTGCTATTTGTGTCTTTATGGATATTTAAACATTGAAAATCACAGAAGGAAAAGGAAAATATCGACAGTTCATTCACACATTTCGACAATAGTCAAAATACTGCAGGCACAAATATTCTTTTGTTCAAGCATTGGTCAATTTTGATATTTTAGTCGATTTTTCTTCCATAACATGTCTTTTTTTAAATAAATGAAAAACCCACAAATTTGACTTAACCTTAATTATATACAATGAAATACACACAAACTTAAATTAAAACCTCTGAAAATACATAGACTAATATTTCACAAATGCACAAACATTTTTAAGTTTTATTTTTTTTTCATTTCTTGGTTTCATGGGGGACGGGGGGAGGCCACTTCCATAATAATTACAATAGTTGTAATAACATATTATTTTACAATGTATGCCATCGGTGTATGAGTGTGTGTGTGTGTGTGTGTGTGTGAATGGGTGAACGTTGTAAGAAATGTAAAGCGCTTTGGGGCTGAGAAAATCATCTAAAAAGCGCTATATAAGTCAAGTCCATTTACCATATATTACCTCGTTAAAAACATGGCTTTATTTCTTTCAATGTTATTTATTTACTTTTTTTTTTAAATTTTCTTGAATTATGGCTCACGGTAAAGATAAAAACACATATGGGCCATTGCTAGCAGCGTATACACATTTTACATGTATTTAAATATAATACCATATGCACTCCTTCTCTTAAATATTACATTTCATTCACAATTACATTTAATTTCGATAAAATAATAGGTGAAATATAATTCAATAAACTTTTCAACACGTCTGTTATTGTATAGAGGAGCTTGTTGAAACACTTAAGAACACCATATTCAACATTACATCAGTTTATGGACAGATTTTTACATAAGGTGAAATTTTGAAGTTAAACATTATATTTGATATTCATTTAAAGCTCTTACTTACAGACGTATGATTTACTATTACATGAAAATATACCAATAATATCCATTTTCTTAAAGGTGCCACGAGGAACTTTGAAATATTTCTGAAACAGTCTAATTTTTCCTCTGATGATCATTAATTACATGCAACAGCAAACGAGACCATCAGTGCAAAGAATGCTATTTTTATATAGTTTTTCTTAATGCCTTTGTCATGGGTATACGCTCACCCAGGAACTACAGCTGGTGTCGTAAAAACACTTTTGTCCAAAGGGGGCGCAAGAATTAATGCAAACTGAAAGTTCCTCGGAGCACCTTTAAACAGTGTGAATATCTATATATCAAGAAATTCAACATTCAAGCCAAACTGACAGTCAACTTATATACTTTATATGTTATTTAAAACAGACTATCATACTCACACTAATATAAATTCTTTATTTATTCATTCATGTAAATACATATATTTAGCACTCTAATATTACAACTTTGAAGTTAACTGACTGAGCCCTCTGTCTCCAATTGGTTTTCTTTACCGACCATCAATGCTGAATACATCTCAAAGTTTGACTTCTAAAGGCCTTTGTACACTGGGCGCGTTTTAGTTGTGCGATTAATTTGCGCGTTATTAATAATCACCGAACGTATACAGAGTCAATACAAGCTTTCACACCAGCGCCGTGATTTTGCTTAGCGAAGCAGGGGCTTTTATTTTTTTCGAACTGAGTTTGATTTTTCTAGGACGTCGCTTCCGATAGTGAGACGTGTTTAAATTCACCATGGAAGCCGATTGATAAGCCCAGACTAAAGGAAAGCTTTTCCTGTACCTTTCATTTCAATGCAGTTACCTACTTGAATCGACTTTGCCACCCTGGACATAAAGCCAATAACTCTGGCCATTTTTAATCAAATACTCAACCTAAAAAGCTCGTGTTGATATCATTAACTTTGATATCAATATTTGTACTATTTTTAGACCAACTTTTCCATAAGCTTTTCTTACTCACTGTATGATTTACCATTACATTTAAAATATCCCAATAACAATTCATTCATCCGATTTCAAGCCACTTGCCACACGGACCACAGTGTCCCTAGCGTAATACTGTACGCCACCACCGCAACCAAATAAACCCTGAATAGCAGCACGTCTAGCACATAGCCTACTTGTAGCCATTCTTTAGCTATCTCCCTACAACGGTCTCTTTTCTCCAAGAAATGTCGAATTGCGGTAACTTCGTGAAGGATATTGTCCATTACTGGAGGTGTAGGGGGCTCTCGGGAGGGATGTAAGCCCAGGGACGGAGCCTCTCGGACGGGGTGAAGACCCAGGGGAGTGAGGGGGTCCCTGGAAGGGTGCAGGCCCAAACCGAGGAGACCCACGTCCCGTTCGTGGTGGGACAGTCTGCGGCCGATGTCACAGGTGTGGTGGATGGTGCACTGGGCTGTGAAAGGAAAGGATGGGGATAAGGATTTGTTTACTTTCAAAAGGGTTTTAATCAAACGCTGACAGCACAATGCTATTTAAGATTTTTACAACCTCCACAAAAGGCTTTTTAAAATATTTTTATACTATTTGCAGGTTTTTATAATCTGCACAAAATTGCATGTGTCAAGCTCCTCAAATGTGAAGATTTTCTGGTTTTCCTTTTAATTATAGCCTGTAGTAAAATAAAAACAATATTGTACAGGATGAGACAAAGATAGGATTTAGTATTTTAATTTGGACATGTTTTTGCCCTTTTATGATCTTAATACAAATAAATGATTGTAATGGTGTTTTTCTACAGAAGTGCATTTACAGCAGTGGAAGGACACAGGATAAAAAATTGCAATACAATAAATAAAAAGTGTTAATGCATAATTTAGACACTATGGCAAATGCTACGGGCATTAGCCCCTTATTAACAATGGTTGGCCTTACCCAGGAAAAACAGCTGACGTAATAAAAAACACTACCACTTTTATCCAAAGGGGGTGCAATAATGAACAAAAATTGAAAGTCAGAGCACCTTTAAGGGATATGAATAATGTCTCTAACATTGCCTTACCCGTGCCGTATTTGTTTGTGCCCTTGTAATGTTTTTTTTGTCTTAATATCAAACTAGTCAAAACTTGTCCAAGCTGTTTAGATCTACGTAACTGCTACATTATCAGCTCCTTATTAAACACCAATGGTTGGCCTTACCCATTGGTGTATTATTTCGGAAAGAGAGACAAAAAAAAAAAAAAAAGCATTAACTTATCCCTTTAAAATGCCATTGCCTTACCGGTGCCGTAGTTGTTTGTGTCCTTGTAATGTTCTATGTCCGAAGCTTGAGAGGAGAGCCTGGAGCAGAGTTTGTGTTTCTGGTGGATACAGAATAGAACCGGAGCTCGTTCCAACACGAGGTACTTCAGCCAGTGAGGGACGGGCGGCTGCAGGTCCTGTTGATGCACCAGACGCACGATCAGCACCGTCTCAGTCAGGCTGATTACCAGCAGGGCCATGCACACCACAAAGTACACACCTAGAAGTAAAGAGTAGATTCAGCACCGTTAAAATGAAATAAAAAAATAGGAATTATTTTTTTTCAAGGTGTAACTGCACCCTTTTACTTGTTTTTTTTAAAAGATAGAAGCTGAATTAAATGACTCTGTTGTTAAGGAACACATATATGCTTGTGTTAATATTGAAAAAAAATTGCAATAGGTTAAATAGATAGATATTTTAGTTTTAATAATAATAATAATAATAATTGATAGGATTTATATATTTTTTTGAGGTTAAACTAAAATTATTAAGTTAAAAAAACCTGCCTAAATCTGAGAACACAAATTTTACCTTTTACTTAATATGTACAAAAACATTTTAAATTAGAGTTCTACAGGGTAGAGGAGGTCCTGTTTATACACCGTCTCTGTCAGGTTACCAGCAGGGCCATGCACACCACAAAATACACACCTAGGGAGAGGGCAAGATATGAGACAAGATTGGAAAAAATATTTTGAAAAATTTAAAATGACACTAGATTTTGTAGATAGATAGATTTCTGAGTTTTCTGCTTACTTTTTTTTTTGTTCAGTAAGTTTTTCTGACAGCTTTAAAACAGTTTAATGTTGCCATACACACACACCACAGAGTACACACCTAAGTGGAATGTTAGATCAGCCGTATGACTGTTAAAATGGAAAACTTAGAAAAACTAAAATGTTATAGGAAAACTTTCTTCACTACATTTTCAAGTTTTGAGAATCGATCTGACGCATCTTTTAAAAAAAAAGGAAAATAGTAGGAGAGCATTAAATTTCAAACGGGACAAGCTGGAGGTGTTGGTCGTGTCGGTGGAAAAGGCGAAGAACATTTTGTTCCGGGAAATTGTCACTAACTCTGAGCGCCGAAAAAAAAAAAAAACGTTGACTGAGCAAATATAGCAGCCTCTTGTCGCCACGGTTTCGGGGATCCGGCGGAGCGTTGAAACTATATAAAAATAAAATATCAACAATGACCAGCGATGTTAAGAAGAAAGCCGCTTTCCAGGCTAAAGAACGTCAAAAAACCGGTGGCGGCTCATCCCCTGCTCCTTTCCTTACCCCTGCTGAGTGCCGCAACGTCAGGCTTCTAGACAAAGTCCACTATAGAGCTGTTAAGCGGAAGTGGCTTACTTCCGGGACATGGGACCTCTCGGCTCGAAAAATTACAACGGTAGTCAATGGAAAGAAATGTATTATTTTCTGGCCCCAGTCATGAAATGCCTTCGATTACACATATGTTTTGTATGGATTTAGATGGTATTTTTTCGTGCAAAGAATGGAACAATTTAGCGAGTAGAAGCTGGATACGGTCAGGTTTTGTGCAGAGCGCTTTTGTGGACTACAGCTCTTCGCTGCTCTTGACACTTATGATACACGTCACCACCACTGGCACCCGCCTAGCTCAGAATCATGGCTGTGTCTTTAATGCACTTTACCGCTTTCTTTCAATGACAAGACAAAAGTCTTCAGCGTGGCGAAAACCACTACACATGTGGAGAGTTTCAATTTCTCGAGTGGGGAGATTGTTGGCGTTGTCCACGCCAGCCATTAGCATTAGCATTAGCACTATCAGTCGAGAAGTGGAGGGAATGTGTTGAGGTGACGTCACAGAGGCGACAAGACTTGTAGTTGTTCTCGTAACATTTTTTCAAAAGCCGTTAGACGAATAATCATACAACATACCGTCAAACTCTTCACATGAAAGATGATCATTTAGACCCATACAAAACATATATGTAATCCAAGGCATTTAATGACTGGGACCAGAAAATAGTAGATTACTTTCCATAGACTCCCATTCATTTTTTTTCAGCCGAGAGGTCCCATGCCCCGTAATTCCGCCACTTCCGCTTAACAGCTGAGAAGTGGCGGAAGCGGAAGTGGCGGAATTACGGGGCATGGGACCTCTGGCTGAAAAATGGGAGTCTATGGAAAGTAATCTACTATTTTCTGGTCCCAGTCATTAAATGCCTTGGATTACATATATGTTTTGTATGGGTCTAAATAATAATTTTTCATGTGAAGAGTTTGACGGTATGTTGTATGATTATTCGTCTAACGGCTTTTGAAAAAATGTTCCGAGAACAACTACAAGTCTTGACGCCTCTGTGACGTCACCTCAACACATTCCCTCCACTTCTCGACTGACAGTGCTAATGCTAATGGCTGGCGTGGACAACGCCAACAATCTCCCCACTCGAGAAATTGAAACTCTCCACATGTCCACTTGTGTAGTGGTTTTCGCCACGCTGAAGACTTTTGTCTTGTCATTGAAAGAAGGCGGTAAAGTGCATTAAAGACACAGCCATGTTTCTGAGCTAAGCGGTGCGAGTGGTGGTGACGTATATCAAAAGTGTCAAGAGCAGTGAAGAGCTGTAGTCCACAAAAGCGCTCTGCACAAAACCTGACCGTATCCAGCTTCTACTCGCTAAAACGGCTAAAGCTAGCTAATACTCCCTAGCTAGCGTTAGCTCTATAGTGTTCTGTTTTTTTTCACCGCATCATGTCATCGGCACTCACCCAGACAGATCCGGAGCTTCTCCTCCTGAGATCTGAGCTCAAGTCAGTGGAGAGTCTCATTCACGATCTCCTCCAGCCAGTCCTTCCTGGTCTCCAAATTAGCTGTGCTTGAAAAAGCTCCTCTTTCAAGTTCTCAGGCACCGGTTAGCGGCGTTTCTACTGCTTCTGCTGCCCAGCCTCCCGACGCTGCATGGACGTCTGTTGTGAAGAAGGGCAGACGATCTTCTACACGATCTTCTCATCCTCTTCCTCCTCCTCTGCTCTCCTCTCCATCTCCTCCTCCTGTGTTGACGCGCAATCCATTTGCTCCGCTGGAGGTGCTATGTGGAGCTGCTGAACCTGCGGCTCGTGTTGCCGGCTCTCCATCTGCTTCCGGTCCAGACCTGCTCCAGGGTGGCACGTGGACGTCGGGTTCCACTTCCCAGTTTGGATGTCAAGATCGCCGCCGTTTACCAGCTCCATCTGGAAGTGTGTTTCCCTGTGTGCACCCCTCCTGCCTCCTCGAAGTGGTGCCCCCATGTTGACATCCGCTGTACAGGTGAGGCTCTCTCTGCGGCTGTGCCCCGCCCTCACCTCCTCCCCTCTCATCGAAGCTGTCTCTCTACTGTGGGAGCTGCTTGAATCGCCAACCTGAGATCCTCATCATCGGTGACTCTATTGTCAGATTTCTTTGTCTCCCTGGTGCTTTCACCTATTGCCTCTCTGGAGGAAAATCATCTGACATTATGGAGCTAACACCTGCCCTCGTTGCCCTCCACCCTACTGCCCACACAGTCATCCTGCATGTTGGAACTAATGACGTAATGAATAAACGGTCATACCAACTATTTGACAATCTTCAGAGTCTGGCCCTCACCCTGGAGAGCCTGGGGAAATTCTGTATATTTTCCGGCCCCATTCCCACGTCATCCAAAAGCCCTGAGCGCTACAGCCGTCTTTTGGATTTCCATGAACGGCTGGAGTCCTGGTGCTCGGGCAACTCTCTGGGCTATATTAACAACTTTGACTCTTTCTCTAGACACACCTACTCAAATCTGACGGCCTCCATCCCAATGCCAAAGGTTTAAAGAACTTACTAATCACTACATTCATCACATCGCATCTTGGCATAATTCGGACTGATATTTACCACAGCACGACCCTACCAAATCATCCCCCATTAAAAAGATCTCCCCAGGGATCCTGCTGAAATATCCCCCAATTTAACTCATAACAACACCTCAAATTGTCCTTCATTCATCCCAGACATCACTGACCCCTTTCTCTAAACTAAATTCCCCACAAATTCTTAAATCAAGAAAGGGCTTGGGTTTTCTTCATCTAAATATTAGAAGTTTATTGCAGCATGATAAATTAGACCATGTAAAGATTTTAGTGTCCCAGGCAGATCCAGATGTCTTGATTCTGACTGAATCCTGGTTAAAGAAGAGTACAGATGACTCTATTGTGGCAATAAATGAATACAATGTATTCAGAATAGACAGAAACGCAAGGGGTGGGGGAGTGGCTGTCTATGTTAAATCCTGTTATTCTGTAACACTTTTACATGCTGTCTCTGTTCCAAATTGTTTTGAATTTATCGCGCTAGAATTATCTTTATCATCAAATGATTGTTTTGTTGTAATTGGTGTGTATAGGCCCCCTTCTGCTGTTACTAGCTCCTTAAACGATCTAGCACATATGCTCTCCAGTTATGTAAATAGAGAGGTAATTGTGATGGGTGATTTTAACGTTGATTGGCTTTCTGGTGCCTCTGAACCTTTCAAAGAAATCTGTAGCAACGTTAATCTTACACAATTAATAACTGAGTCCACAAGACCCAATCTAAAAAACCCAGCAAAATCAACTTTAATCGATTTAATCCTATCAAATAAAATAAATAAAATAGTCTCAGCTGGTGTTTTTGAGCTCGGGATTAGTGATCACTGCCCAGTGGCCTGTATCAGAAGTATTCATTTAAAAAGATCTCAACCTAAAATCATAATTAAGCGTAATTTTAAAGGGTTTAATGAGCAAGCCTTTTTAAGTGATCTCCGTCATAGTGACATTCAACTCACTACGGAAATTTCGGATGTTGAGTTAGCCTTAGACTATTTCATCAATAGTTTCACCTCAATTATAAACAAACATGCGCCCCTTAAAAAGCATAGAGTAAAAAATAGATCAAACCCCTGGTTTACAAGTGAACTGTCTGATTTATTTTCTGAAAGAAATAAAGCATGGTCTCTAGCTAGACGCTCTGGAGATAATACCAATTGGACTATTTTTAGACAATTTAGGAATAAGTGTACAGCCATGGTCAGGAAAGCCAAATCCGAATATTACCTTGAATTAATCTCCGACTGCTACTCTAACCCTGCACTATTTTGGAAAGCTGTGAACTATAATAAAAACAATTCTAGCACAGTTCCCACTCAGATCAAATTAAATGGTCACACTCTCAATGATCAAAAAGAGATTGGCTTAGCTTTTAATAAACATTTTGTAGCTGCTGGTCAACTCTTTCAAAATGGAGGTTGTACACCTTCTACAACCAGTAGTAACGTACCGCCTGTCTCTCAAACTCCTATTTTCAGCCTTGATCTTCTTCCCACAAGTGTTGTTGTAGATGCGCTCCTCGCCATCAACCCCAAGAAGTACATGGGAGAGGACAATTTGGACCCGTTTTCAATCAAGCTTTCGACACATATAATATCAAAACAAATAACCCATATTTTTAATCTTTCCATCTCCTCTGGAATAGTTCCTAAAATTTGGAAAAAAGCTCACGTAATTCCTTTACATAAAGGTGGTGACAAAAATAATCTTAATAACTACAGGCCAATTTCCAAACTCCCATGCCTGGCAAAAATTCTAGAATCACTTATTAATAATCAGTTAAAAACATTTCTAACTAGTGCTTCCATTTTGAGCCCATTCCAATCTGGTTTTAGGGCAGGCCACAGTACTGTCTCTGCTGTGACTTTGGTTGTAGACAACATTGTTACAGCATTAGACAAGAAAAAGCACTGTGCAGCACTTTTTATTGATCTTTCAAAGGCCTTTGATACTGTTGACCACCATTTGCTTTTACAGAGGCTGCATGACATTGGCTTTGATCATTCTGCATGTAGCTGGTTTAGGGATTATCTCTCTGATAGACAGCAGTCAGTTAAACTCGGGAGATACCAATCTGAGTTTTTAACTGTTACAAATGGTGTCCCACAAGGCTCAATTTTAGGTCCAGTTCTTTTCACAATTTATATAAATAACATTGTTTCATCGCTAAAAAACTGTCATGCCCATCTATACGCTGACGACACAGTACTGTATTGCATTTCCGATTCGGTGCACCAATCTATTCAGAACCTACAAAGCTCTTTTAACACCCTGCAGGACTGTCTAGTGGACCTCAGGCTGGTTCTAAATACAGACAAAACCAAATATATGTGTTTCTCCAGAGCAAGAACTACAAATTTGAATGATTTTAATATTTTTACAAATAATGGATTCTTAATTGAAAGAGTCACAGAGTACAAATATCTTGGCATCTGGTTAGATGATAAACTCACTTTTAATTTTCATATAAAAAATCTTGTTCGTCGACTACGACAAAAAATTGGCTATTTTTATAGGAACAAAACCACCTTCCCTTTATTTAGTAGGAAAAGGATTATTGAAGCAGTTTTCATGTCTGTCCTTGATTACGGTGATGTGGTTTACCGGCATGCATCACATTCATGTCTTAAACTCCTGGACTCTGTTTTTCACTCTGCTTTAAGGTTCATCACAGGAGATGCTTATGACACACACCATTGTCTTTTATATGAAAAGGTTGGGTGGTCCTCCCTTAAAGAGAGACGTGACGCACATTGGCATATTTTAATTTACAAAGCCTTGACCGGGAAGCTTCCTCGTTACTTAACTGAATTGCTGCAAATCTCAGATGGGCTTTATCAGACCCGCTCCACTGACATGCTTATGCTTTATGTCCCACAAGCCCGGTCTGAGCTAGGAAAGACAGCTTTTAGCTTCAGTGCCCCTGACTCCTGGAACAACTTACAGCAACAAATTAAACTAAATAACTTCATATCCTTTAACCAATTTAAACAAACTATTTTAAATCTGCCAAACTCTACCTGTAACTGTTTTAATTAGGCTATATTGTACTCTCACCCATTTAATTTTAATTGCTACCACTTAATTTCACCACTGTGTAAATGTTTCAATTGTTTTTCTCTTCACCTGTTGTTGTGTATTTGATGTATTTGCGTTGAATATTGTTAATGTATTGTTGTTTTTCCTTTGAATTTGTTTGAACTCGACGTCATTGTAAATGAGGGTCACCCCTCAATTGGTCTCTCGAGGATAAATAAAAGTTAAATGAAAAAAAAATGAAATGAAATTGTTCCATTCTTTGCACGAAAAAATACCATCTAAATCCATACAAAACATATGTGTAATCGAAGGCATTTCATGACTGGGACCAGAAAATAATACATTTCTTTCCATTGACTACCGTTGTAATTTTTCGAGCCGAGAGGTCCCATGCCCCGGAAGTAAGTCACTTCCGCTTAACAGCTTTATGAAGGTAAGAAAGTCTAAAGGCTTGTTCTATTTGTTGTTATCTTTCTTCACACTTTAATTGCGCTCATAGACTCTGGAGGAACTGGAGTGGCTGGAAACAATCCCAGATGACATTGAAGTCCCCACACTATCTCATATGGAACTTCTGGATTTCCCTTTTAGACCATCAAGTGGCCTCAGTGACACTTCTGTGTGTTACTCTTCTAAGTGGGACTCATGAGAAAGCGAGGATGGGAAGGAGGAAAATATGGCAGGATGGACTGAAGTGTAGAATTTGTTTGACTCTTTATTGGTTATTTGAACCAGGCGTCAGGACAGCATGCTACTGTTTGTTTCAATGCCACCAGTAGAGAAAAAAATAAATAATGAAGGGGGAATACGAGATGAGGTTGATGAGATGGTCTTCATTCCGCTCTCTCCTCTAAGCCCGTCACCCCATCCCAACAAGAAGGCGATGTGACTCTCTCCCGAACTGGAATCACCCAGCTGATGACTCAAAATAAATCCAACCGGTGGTGAGGTTTAAAGAAATGCCTCAAACCAAAAGATCTAGATCCAGCCCGTTTCTGAGGATGAGATGAGAAGAGCGATAAACCGATCGACATCAGAGCAACAGTGACATTGCTCCGGATGTTCTCTTTTAGTAATATTTGTAATATTGGTAATAATGCTTTGGCAACACTGTTTGTACCACAAATGTCATGCCAATAAAGCTTTTTGAATTGAATTGAGTGTGCCTGTTCTCCCATTCCAGTGACCTTTAACAAAGTGAGCCCATAAGTACAGTATGTGAGAGTGATACAGACAATCAAGAGTGTCAAGACATTTTGCAAGTACAACTCCATCTCTGCTGAAGAGAATGTGTCTTCTTCGCTTTTAAAGCAAAAGTTGAGTCCGATCCTCAACCAACCACCTGTCCTGTTACTACAAAATAATAATTTAATATTTAAAATGAATGTGAAAAAAAATAAACTAAACGTGTATTGATATTGACCCAGCCCTACCTAACGATCTGAAATAACATTACAAAAGCAAAACATAGACTTTGTTATCGAGCAGTTCCAAGAAAAGGTCAAACATGGGCCAGAATACGTTTGCTGTGTCTGTCATAGATTATTGTTTGAAAATCAAGTTATTCAGTGTCCAAAAACCAAATTTTCAGATAAGAGCTCAGGTGTTACTGCAGTAGCAGAGAAATGCATCACTTCTAAATACCTCCACGAATGTGATGATACATGTGATAAACATTGCACATTAAAGCACTCAATTGCGGGCAAACTGTGGATTTGCCATAATTGCGACGGTAAAATCCGGAAAGGAACTGTTCCTCAAGAGAGTGTAGCAAATAATATGGGGTTAGGTCCTATTCCCAAGGAGCTTCGCAGACTGAACCAGTGTTCAGTGTTGCCAACTCTTCAGTAAGGAAAGAAGCTATTGGCTGTCCAAAAAGTCGCTAGAAGTTGCCAGATGACGCCATCGCCTAATTTGCATATTTGTAGATGACGTCATCGCCTAATTTGCATATTTGTAGACAGGGGTTTGATACGGTAATATTTGAATAGATGAGGTTCTAGTGTTATGAACGTGACAATCGCATAAACAGCCAACGTGGTAATGTTAAGTCTAGCAGTAATCATACATGCTCATGGTTTAAAAAAGCACTGCATAACATTTTGAATTGCACTACTCGTAGACTGTAGAAGAGGTGGGAAAAGCTGCAAACTGCTAATAGTGATGCTAACGGAACACGAGCGGAGAGGTGTATCTCCTGCTCTGACCCCAGCTGGGAGGGGCTGCTGCGCGAGCACCGGGCCGTCTGTCAGTGCTCTGTGACGGGAGACGGGCCGGGAGGCTCCCGCTGCTCGTTGAGAAGCGTTAAAAGTGATATTTGCTTCGGCGAAAAAGTCACCAATTACACCAGAAAAAAAGCTAGATTTGTCGCTGAAAGTAGCTTTGAAAAATAGCGTCAAAATCGCCAGGGGGCTGAAAAGTAGCTAAATATAGCGACAAAAATTTCTCAGCCCGCCTGGTGACTTTTTCGTATCACTTTTAACTCTTCTCAACGAGCAGCGGGAGCCTCCCTGGCCCCTCCCCCGTCCCAGAGCACTGACAGGTGGCCCGGTCCTCGCATAGCAGTCCCTCCCAGCTGCGGTCAGAGCAGGAGATACACACCTCTCTGCTCGTGTTCCGTTAGCATCCCTATTAGCAGTTGTAGTAGCAGCTTTTACCTTGTGACCTGTCCTGTTACAACAAAATAATAATTCAAATTTAAAAACAAATTAAAATAAAATGTTAATATTAAATAATACACTATAATAGATCAATAAAATAAATTTGTATTGATATTGAAAAAAATTTAACGTCACCCAGTCCTACCTATGAATGTGAAAAATGAATGAAAAAAATAAAATTAATAAAATTAAAAGTTAATAAATTAAGTGTATTGGTATTGACCCAGCCCTACCTATGAGGGGTGTTCCTATGGCGGTTGCGGGCAGCGTATCGGACACTATGATGAGGAACACGGAGTAACCTAGCAGCAGCGTGATCTTAAAGGAGACCCGCTCTCCGCTGTCCGGAGGAAGGTAGAAGCCCACGATGTCCATCACCATCAGGAAGATACTGGGCAGGAGAAGGTTCACTGTGTAGAACAATGGCCGCCGACGGATCACCACCTTTAGAAAGGGAGAAATACACCGTACGTTAAAGTCCAACAAGGCAGGATTATAACAATTTTTTTAATAAATGTTCTAAATGTAATAATAATTAATATAGCTATATTCTAAATTTAATTCTAAATATTATGAATTTCCCCTTTAAATCAAAAATATTTAAGATCCTGGGAAGAAGAAGGTTCACTGTGTAGAATAATGGCCGCCGACGGACCACCACCTTTAGATAGGGGGGATAGTATAAAGGTCAATATATTTAGCTTAGCATAGCATAAAATCAGGAGGGAAATGGGTTACGACCATGGACCTATAACGAAATGGAGCCAGCCCCGCCCCAGCGCACGTTTTATCTAGCACTGTAAGCTAGCAGTAGGCCCCACCCCTTCTTGGGCTAACGGTATAAAACTGAAAATAAAACGGCTATTAAATACTTAAGGTGGCGTTTTGAAAAAAGAAAACTTTAATTTGATTAGTACATGGTGTATCAATAAGTATGAGCTTATGATTGATATCCAGAAAATGTTTGCGGAGACACATAACTGTTTCCTGATTGTATTGGAGTGAACGGGGACATCTGCTTCTGGGCCGAATGGGAACGAATGGTCATTTAAAAAAAAAAATCTCCTCACATGGAACTTCATCTCAGCGTAGTAGTCGTCGTTGTCCACGCTGAAGATCTTGTAGTTGGACAGAATGTGGAGCAGTTCCCACTCGCCCTGGTTCATGAACACACTCTTATCTTCCCTCAGCTCCTCCGGACTGCGCATCAGCGTTATGTTGATGTCGTCAACTGCACATCAAACACACAAGGTTAGGTTTACTTTCAAAGTAATTTATCATGGTGAAAAATGCATAAAAAAATGAAAAAAAACGTTTCACCTGTGAAATTTTAAATTAGTCAAAGTCAAGTCTTTTATTGTCAGTTCTGATATATGCAAGAAATACATCGGAATCGAAATGGCATTTATCACTGGCCCACAGTGCAGCTAGAACAATAAAATAAAAAAGATCAAATCAAACTTTATTTATATAGCACTTTTCATACACAGTTAAGGTAACACAAAGTGCTTTACAGTTGGCCTATATGAAAATAAAATAAGAGAACAGAACAAGTTAGAAAAAATATAAAGATAAACAATATTTACATAAGATAAATTCTAAATACTAAGTAGTGCAAAGGGATTAAAAGAAACTAGAGCTAGGACTATATAACAGTTAAGAAATATCACATGAGAGGTACGAGGTTGCCGGCCCCAGTGTTTTTGTAGCTATGCTAACGTTAGTTTTATCTTAACCCTGTATGTCGCTCCCTTGTATTCAAAAATGGGTATTTTTCGGACTGATAATTCTCCTTACGTTATTGACTAAAATAATGTCCTGTGTGTCACATTGAATTAGCTTTGTAGGTGTTTCTGGTTAGCTCTGATGTATTTTTTAGCAAGTCATGCTAGCTACCTAGATGATATGAACCGAGATTCTTGGAACAACAGCTTACAGCGACAAATTAAAATGAATACCATGATATCCTTTAACCAATTTAAACATATCATCTTAAATCTACCAAACTCTGACTGTAACTGTTTTAATTAGGCTATGTTGTACTTTTACCAATTTAATTATATTTCGAGTCACTCTAAACCTCTGTCTAAAATGTTTCTCTTTACCAGGTTGTTGTGTATTTGTATTGTATATTGTGTTTGTATTGTTGTTTTTGTTTCTCAACATTTGTTTCTCGACATCATTGTAATGATATCTCGAGTATAAATAAAGGTTAAAATAAAATAAAATAAATGTGGCTGCTGATCCCGGGCCAGAGTGAGTGTAAGGGCCAATCCCATTTCTAATTTTCACCCCTCCCCCTCCGCCTTGACAATCTACCCCTACATAATGGGACACCACTTCGACCTCGATACGTCATCAATAATTTCCGGTTGCTTTACTACGTAAGCAGCGTGACGCGTTTATACCGGTGATTCGACTGTTTTAAACCGCTATGAACGTATTCAAAGTTTTCAAATACATCAACTATGCCGCCTTCAGCAAATGCGGCTATTTCTAGGGCTATGTTCATTTTTTCACAACCGATTTCTTCCAAATGGAGGCATATAAGAAGAAAAAGATGTGTTCATCGTATGGCTGTGATGGCTGCCAGTGTGAATTTGAGGATGAGCATGGACTTGAACCTCTCATCTCTACCCGGGAGATAGGATGCCAAACCACTGTTGAAGACAAGGAGCCGAGGTATAAAGCTACTCATGCTTTTGTAGTTACATATCGTTAGCCTCATAGCATATTTGCCTAAATCATATTTACTCTACTCTACTTTTAATCTACATCTACTTTTCGTAAGCCTAATAGCATAATTGCCTAGGTCATGATTTAAGGGTTATAGAGTAGGGTAAAGTAGATGTAGAGTCGAGTAAATATGTTTTAGAAAATTATGCTATGAGGCTAACGATATATCAGTAACTGCCTTTGGTGCTCTCTACATATCACTTTTTTTTTTTTTTTTTAGCTTATTAAATGTTTTATGCCTATTAATTAATTAATTATTTATTTATTTGTGCAGCATATCAAGTGAAGGTCTCAACTTTCTTCCATTGCTGTGGGCACTGATACTGTCAAGCCCAAGCCACGCCACACTTTAACACCCCAGAAAAAAGGTTGTTATGACCCCCCACCCTCACGCCATCTTCCAATCCCACCTCAAGACCCATTAGTTTAATAAGGGGTGGAAATACATAAGCTTCAGCTTCCTCTCACTCCTTTTCGGACATAGACTCTACATTTAATTTATAAATATTGTTTATGACACTTAATAATTATTGTTGTTTTGTCTTATGTGTATTTGCATGATGTGTCAAAACTTGCTTTTCTTATGTTTTGTTCGAAGCAAAATTAAATCTTTTCTCCTCTGCCTACCCCAAGATCACCCACCAACCCAAGACCTATCAACTTTACATTTTCCTTTTGTTTGTTTACTGTTGTAAAAGCGCTATATAAATTAAATATATTATTATTATCATCATTATTACTATAAGCGACTATGTTTAGACTCTTCAGATGCACCATCATTTTTGGAGCTTGAAGATGCAACCGTCATGGGCCCAGAAGATTCCACATTTCTTTAGAGCACAACAGATGTTGAGGACTCTACATTTGAAGAGTAAGTCATACAAATGCTGTCTGTGTCAGTCACATTATTTGTCACATACACAATTGCACAGGGCAATGCATAGTGAAATTATTGTGTACGAGTCCGGCTGCCATTCAACTATATAAAGTGCAAGATTTGATTATGATAATGACTGGGTGGTCACTGGATTGTCATTGAATGTTTACCTCTTACTCACATGTCCTAATGTATAATTGTTATGTCTTGTCTTTTTTCAACCTTCAAATCACTTCAAGCCCGCCTGGCCATTACGGTAAGCATGGGACTATATGAAAATTTCCTATCACGATTATCCTGGATAAAATAATAGGAATGTACAATATACTTTAGTATAATGGGGACCGCCTTCCATTCCGACATACCGCCACTCCGACATTGACGTCTAATTGTCGGAGTACTTTTTTTTTTTTAAACGTACCGCCATTCCGACATATAAATTCCGACATAGCCTATAGGCCTATATCTGCCTATCTCTACTCTCTATGCCACTTTGCTCTCTCTCTCTCTCTCTCTCTCTCTCTCTACACTCTGTAGGCTATAGCCTATGCAACTTTCTCTTCTCTCTCACACAAGCACCAAAAAAGAAAACGTGAAAATAAAGCTCATTTTGGGTCAAAACAATTTTATACAATCTCTCTGGTGTTGACTTTTTACGACCTAGCCTACTTGTAGGGGAAACCCCCAGTCTTCTATTAAAACCATCCACCGCTGCATGTAACAATATTACATTGGTGCAGTTTGTAGCCTATTTATCAATGTAGCGAGTTGCGAGACAAGTGCAGGCTGAGCTTTTTTTTCAGCACCCCATGGTGAGAATATGTTCACGCTGCTATGTGCGTCTGTTTTATGTTGGCGAGCCAAGTATTGCCTATATTTTAGAGAAGTTTCACATCAGGCCAGCCTATTATGTAGCCTAGAGATGTGCCGAGTCCTTTTATTTATTTATTTTTGCCTTGCACCCGGCCCAGAGTCAAGCAGCTCCGCCGCCCGACAGCGTGTCATTCAAATCTGCTGCATCCAAATCATCCCGTAATCACCAATTTGATTTTGACATGCGTTTCAGCACTCCAATTACAATGAATCGACAAAGCGATCAACTTTTACTGTGGCTTTTTTCCACTTGGTAGCCTAGTGCTGAGGAAAGCTTGCCAACTGGACTGTCCTTTACGCACCATCACTGCCGCAGTAATGTTTAGATTTCATAATTTGCATCAAAGCCCTTAGGATAATAAGAATGAGAGGCTTTATTGAAACGCAGTCCATGCGGTGGTTATATTAACTGTGTCGGCTGAATTATTTAGCCTACCAAAAGTGTTAAAAGAAAGAAAACACATTTAAACCTCCAAAAGACCTGCCCCTGCACGGCCGCCGAATAGTCGAATCTCTGGACTGAAAAGGCAGATCTGGCGGGGGGCGGCCGCTCGTAGATTCGCTCGGTCGAGAGGGCGACTGAGCCGGGCATCACCGGAGCTTCTCCCCGCGGGGAGAGCCAGCGAGTCGGGCAGGGCTGGAGCGGCTCTGCCCCCAGCTACGGCGCATGAAACTATAGGCTATTGCGACCGGGGAATATAGGACCATTTTTAGCCGTGCATAAAACAAACGGGCTCATATTATCAAGTGCTGACATAATTATTTACGTTTGCAAGTCAGAAAGCCATAGCCTAATAAAAAAATTAAAACGACATTAAGCTAAACAGCCTGCTGCCTGCCGCGACTTAATAGCCATACTTAACTAAAGTTTAGGTCTTTTCTCATATCAAATAAAAACTCATAGAAAAAAGCAGGCCCTAATGCACTGATAACAGTCTCTCTCGCTCGCTCTCGCCCTCCTTTTCGGCATGGCATCATCCGTCTCTTCGGAGTCTATCAACTTGTAGTCCGATCAAACTTTATTCAAAGGTAGTCCATAATTCAAATAAAATTGTTTTCTAACGAAAAAGTAAAAAAAATTGGGGCTCCTAGTGCGATATTTCAGTGCTTCTTAATTGTTTCAAATAAAGGTTTGCCGCAATGCCGCAGATTAGCCTATTTGATTGTACATTACGTGTGTCCTTTTCCCCCTCTGAGAGCTACTTTAAAGAATACAAATGAGGGAGAGAGCTACTTGTGTAGCCTACATTATGTGTAACGTTTATTCAAATGGCAAGTTTGTATAAAAATCCAACTCTTTGGAATTATAATCTATCAGTGATTCGCATGCAGGCACAAATATGCGGGAGAACACGAAACAAGTGTGTCGGAATGGATAGGCTAACCTTTTATTTGTCTCTCTTCTATGCAATATTCATGTAAGGTTAAAACAATAGACACAACCCCCCACACAAAAAAAAAGTCGGGATGGCGGTAAAGGCTAGCCTACTAAAAGGTGTCGGAATGGGGGGTTGTCGGAATGGCGGTATGTCGGAATGGCGGCATGTCGGAATGGGAGCATGTAACCTAGTATAATATATCAAAATATTCTTCAAAACTTTCAATAAATGTGTATGAAACCCGGGTTCAAATCCGGCCCAGGTCAGTTTTTCTGCATGTCATCCCCTCTCTACCCCATTTCAACTCTGTCTCTCCAAATAAAGTGAAACACGCCCAAATAAAGTGAAACACGCCCAAAATAATCTTTAACATTTTAAAACATTAATAATGTCTTACTTGTGGGTGAAATAACTTTTCACCTTTGACCTGCTTTAGTAACTTTTCGAAAAACATTTCAAGGTACTAATAAATTCGGTATACGATAATATTTAAATTGCAGTAACCTTATCGTAAATATGCATATAAGATTAACGCAGGATTGTCTTACTTGTGTGTAGCCAGCTCTGGAAGGTGAGGCTGCATTTCTGGACGTCAAAAGGGAAGTTGTAGATGTTAAGAGTGCAGGCGGTCACAACCTGAATCGGTTTATAGTTTCGTACCAATCCGTCATGTGTCACATAGACGTAAGGAATATCTGGAGACTTCCCCACATCCACACTGAAAAAAAATCAACAATAATGTGTTAAGGAAATAATGACATAATAAGGTATATGCAGCGCTGGAAAAAATTAAGAGACCACTCCAAATGTTTAGCTTATCTCGTTTTACTATGTATAGGCATGTGTTACATATTATGTTTGAGTAGAATGAACATTTTGGTTTTATACTATAAAATACTGACAACATTTCTACCAAATTCCAATACATTTTTTTGTCATCAAGAGCATTTTCAATAAGTATTGTAGAGATGAAGATTTAAAGAGGACCTATGATAATGATTTATAGTCATGTTTAACCATACTAGCTTATCAAATAATGACGTACATGCATTTAGACGTATTCCCTGCTGACCGTCTGGGGTGGCTGTGCCGAGCATTAAACACTAGGGCAGCCAATCAAGAAATCACGTGTTCAAATGGGTTCAGAATTTCCGAATATTCTTGTCATCACAAAAGCGGATGTTTCCATGTATGGTAATGCTGCTCAGGCAAGCTCCGGCCATGCCCCCACCTTCCTGCTCTCAAATCTCCCCTCGCTACTGAAAGTGTTCCAGAAGGAAGGTAACCAATCACAACGGAGTGGGGTTTGCAGGAGGGGGCGGAGAAGCACAAAGCCGCATGTGGAGCAGACTGCTGCACTCGCTCAAATGAGAGGAAGAGTTTCCGGAAAATCGACATGGTTTTTTGTGTTGTGATTCGAGTCAGGTTGATCTATAGCAGTTTTTAACAAGAAATTAAGACCAGCAAAGTAGAAAAATCAAGACTGGTCTCTTTAAGAAAAAGTCCGAATGTTAACCGCCATGTTACTGGTTTTATAAACAGCTCTTCAACTATTTTGTCCAGGTAGCATGTGGGACACAGCCACAGCCCACCAATAAATTACATGAAGAGGAAATACGCCACACAATAGAGCTGTTAAGCGGAAGTGGCGGAATTACGGGGCATGGGACCTATCGGCTGAAAAAAAATGAATGGGAGTCCATGGAAAGTAATCTACTATTTGCTGGTCCCAGTCATTAAATGCCTTGGATTACATATATGTTTTGTATGGGTCTAAATGATAATTTTTCATGTGAAGAGTTTGACGGTATGTTGTATGATTATTCGTCTAACGCTTAAAAAATGTTAAAAGACAACTAATCTTGCGCCTCTACCGTTCCCTCCATTCTCACTGACATGCTAAATGCCAATAACTGTGGCTGAAGACTTTTGTCTTGTCATTGAAAGAAGGCGGTAAAGTGCATTAAAGACACAGCCATGTTTCTGAGCTAAGCAGGCCATGATGGTGACGAATATCATAAGTGTCAAGGCACGAAGGCTGTAGTCCACAAAAGTGCTCTGGACAAAACCTGACCGTATCCACTTCTACCGCTAAATTGTTCCACTCAAAAAAATACCAAAATCCATACAAAACATATGTAATCGAAGGCATTTCATGACTGGGCCAGAAAATAATACTTTTTTCCATTAACTACCGTTGATTTTTCAACCGATAGGTCCCCTCCCCGGAAGGAAGCAACTTCCCCAGCTAACAATAAACAAAGAGCTGCGCCGAAAACAATTCTAAACCCATCCCTCTTCACTCTTTCCGAGATGATTAGACGCCGTGGTTTTTTTCTAGCACTTAAAGGACTAATTTCAACCAATCAACGGGACTGTAGTGTACCCCAACCAAAGCGTGACTAAAAATAGCTAGGTACAGTATCGGGCACTCCGGTGGCGTAGTGGATATATCATGTACCATGTTTGCTCTTGCCTTCGTTGCAGTGGTCACGGGTTCAAATCCGACCGGTGGACCTTTACTGCAAGTCATCCCCTCTCTCTCTCTCTCTCTCTCTCTCTCTGTCTCCCCATTTCAACTCTGTACTGTCAAATAAAGCTTGAAAAAGCCAAAAAAAAATATCTTAAAATTAAAAAAGTACGGTATGCTTATTTTGGGACCCTTCCTAACTTTTGACCGTGGAAAAGCAAATAATTGTGTTCCGACCCGTACGGTACCGAACTGTATCACTCAGTTGAAACAAGGCTATAATGGCAGATATAAAGTTATCAGTAATTCTTACAGATGTGCCCATGCTCTGTAAACTGGTAAATAATATACATATACATCAGGTCGGCAATCAGGCCACGCCCCCTTTGGGGGGAAAACGAACCGAACGTGCCATTGACTATAATGCAAAATTGCGGTCCAAAACAGCACAAAAAGAAAACAATCAGAGGTAAATAAGTTAAAATTTGACCGACCGACACAATGTCAAAATCCTTTCCAACAACTCTGCTGGCTGGATAACGTTAAAGACACTTATAAATGATTAATTTGGTCAACCTAAAACCATGTCTTTTTAGTCTCTCAGCATCAAGCTGGCGCAATGATCCGACCCATTGGCCAGAGATATCATGCCCTGATATATATCTTCACCTCACTGAGTCTCTATGTAAGCTGATTACACGTGAAATAATTGTTATTTTAAGTTTTGTTGTCTGTAATAATGCTTACTATGTTAATAGTATAGCGCTATGCCTTGACTAGACTGTACCAACTGTTCTAACGGCTCATTACGATAGCAAACTCCCACTGAAATGCAGAGCACGGGGGAAGCCGGGAACTTCCTGCTGTCATACAGACCTTAATTAGGGGAATTTTTGGGGGCATGGCGAAAGAATAAAACCATGAAGTTTGTTTTTTACCATGTAAAACACACAACAGCTCAGGACATTGCAGATTATAGCTTTAACGGCTTATTTTGAATGATCGCGCTGTCTATGTCTATGGAGTAAGCCGTATTGGTTTCCCCCCAAAGGGGGCGTGGTCACGAGAGTTCAGTCCAGATGACGTATTGCCGACCTGATGTATAGATAGACAGACAGACAGACAGATAGATAATGTTATCAGTTATTATTCTTACAACTCGTTGATGAGAATGTCCGGCACCCAAACGTTTGCCGTCGGTAGAGAAACTTGCTTGACTTCATCAAAGTCTTCCGGGTTCCACACCAAGAATTCATCCGTCCACGACTAAAACATTGGAATAAATATTTATAAAGTAAATGAGTAAAACACCTTGTTAATATTATGATATACAGATGTATGTTTTAATAGAACAGAAAACATGTTATACGTGCAATAAAAGAGTGATTAAGTTGAATAGGCTATATAGTAAATAACTATATTGTCTTCATTGCAGACGTTATACATGGCTGTCTAAATGTTTAATGTCTTATCTTGAAACAAAATGTATTTTCTTTGATTTTACTATCTCTTGAATGCAATTTCTAATGTCTTATCTTGATGTATGTTATGCCCCTGTAAAGCACAGTGAATGGCCTTGTGTCCGAATTGTAGCCTGGCTCCGCCCGCCTGCCTACCTACTTCCGCTCAATTTTCATTTCACTTCTGTATAAATGAAATGAAGTACGATGGTCTGGTTGGACCAGGCTATCCGAATTTTCCTATAGACATAAACTTCCCTTGCCTTGCCAATGTAAAGACATACCGTAATACATACACATACTCAACAACTACATAGGTCTACACTAATATACATAGAAGAGACAGATAAATTATCAAATCCATAAGTGTTATACTTCTTCCCACTCCTTTTCAGGCATGTCAATAGAATATATGTGATGTGATTTTTATTTTTCTTATTTGTAAAATTATTTGAACATCGTTTTTTTGTTCGTGTTCTTTAGTTTTTTTTTATTTTCGATTTGTCTGACACATGTATTCAATCAATCAAACAGTAACCCCTGTAGATACCCGGTGTTTGTTAAACAACTCCATCCCTGACTACCTCCTGAAAACAATGTATTATTATTTAGCTGTTGTTACTGGGTGAGCGTACAAATGACAAAGGCAATAAGAACTATCATAAGAAACTATATAAAAATAGCATTATTTGAACTGATGGTCTTGTTTGCTGTTACGTGTAATTTTTGAATATTTCAGAGGAAAAATGACAGAAAAATTGAAAAGTTCCTTGTAGCACCTTTAATTGGAAGGAAGTTGTATCATATCAAACTATAACAGTGAAAAGACATATACAAGGAAAACTCTTAATGCTTTACAGAAATACAAATACTGAGAAATACTGTATATATAGTGAGAGATTTTATTGAAATTTCAGTATAAATCAAGTCCAATTGTTTAGTTTTTTGAATTTTTTCGTGGGAGGAAACCGGGATACACGTAGGATACCCAAGCAGACACGGTAGAACGTGCAAAGTCCGGAGACCAGTTTACATCTGTGTGTCAGGGTTCAATACTCTGTGCTGCCCTGTGAACCTGAACTGAATAAGTTCATACTTATTCCTACTCCTTTTCAGGCATATCATATCGATATAAGTAAATAGTTTTCTTTTTTGTGAAATAATTTAAACGTCATTTTTGTTTATTATATTTCCTTTCAAAGGTTTTTTTTTTTATTAAATTACACAGTTGCAAAACAATTGCAGTACAATGGAATTTTAAATGTTTTCCCCCCGAACATACCCCACCCATATCCCACCCTCACACCCAATTACAAACAATCCCAAATAATACATAATGTTTAAAATGGCAGAAACGAAATACACACTTTAATAAATAAAAATAAATAATCAATATGAAACAAAAAACATAAATAAATAAAATGTAATTAAATAAAAGAGGGGAGGGGTAGCTATTCTTCTATTATTGTCGTTGGCTTTTTAAAATAATTTAAGAAGGGGCGCCAAATTTTGTGGAATTTAGTCTCAGATCCCTGGGTAGTGCAACAAATTTTCTCCAGATTCATAGATGACATAATGTCTCTAATTCAATGTGAGTGGGAAGGAGGAGCAGGATCTTTCCACTTAAGTAAGATAACCCTACGAGCAAGTAATGAGGTAAAGGCCAGTACCTTTAGCTTCACTTTAGGCAAGCCCGAATTTGGAGCAATGCCAAAAATTGCAGTGAAAGGGTTCGGCTCAATTTGATGCTGAAGTACTTCAGAAATTGTTTGAAAAACTGATGTCCAGAACTCAGTCAAGGTGGGACACAACCAGTACATGTGAAAGTGTGATGCCGGTGCGCTCTTACAGCTATCACAGGTCGGGTCTACATCGGGGAACATACAAGCTAATTTAGTTTTAGATATGTGGATACGATGTACTACTTTAAATTGCACAAGAGCATGTCGGGCGCACATGGAGGTAGAGTGTATCTCTTTATTATATTTTTATGCTTTTCATTTTGTTTTGTGTTTTTTCATGTCTGAAATAAATAAAATCAATCAATCAATCAAACCTCCGTGCTGCCCTATGGACACAGCTTGTGTGTTATTAAGCTGTTCGTTAGTGTGGTAGCCTACCTGGACACTGTCATACCAAGTTGATGTCTCGGTTCTTCACTTCTAAATTGAAGGTAAGGGTCAATAAGGCAATATTCCAAAATGGCCATGATCAAAATCAAGGTCTTAATTTTGTACACTAATAAAAATGTTGGTCTGGTTACTGGACACTCAAACCAAAGTTATAGTTATAGACCCTTACCTTCAAGTTAGAAGTGAAAAACGATACTTCCGCATCAACTTAAATAAAAATATTAAATTACCTATGACTCGAGAGACCGTATTCAAACATACGTGGTATATACGTGAGTGTCTCTCAAGCCGTAGTTCTTGTACTTGCGGCGGTGTTTAGGCGTGAGAAATTTCTTAAAACGCCTCTAAATAGAAGGCTTCTTATCTTTCTGTCGTCCTGTGTTGGCTCTTCATGCTCTTTGAGGGGTTCCTGGAGCTTGTGAATTTGACTCTTTTTCTGAGATGTTGTCCCAGTGTGGCTAAAGGAAGGGGTTAAAATATGTTTGTTTTCTGGTTCCAGGACCTCCTTTGGTTGTGTCTTATGGGCCACTTGTTTGGGCTCTAGTCTCTCCTCTGTTGGCCTGTGGAGCTCCTGGCTTGTCCTATTCTGGGTATAGGAAAACCCTTGGAGGCTTTTTTGGAGGTTGCTTGGCCTCCTGAGATGGTTTAGTAACCTCTTCTTCTGTTGGCTTTTAGGAGTCTTTTAAGATCAGCCCAGACACCTCTTGTGGTGTTTTTTCGACCTCTTGATTTTCAGCCTCTCGGTGACTCTTGGGCAGTCAGTTGTGAGGCCTCGGCCTCCTCTGAATCAGAGTATGGGCTTAGTGAGGAGCTTTCAGAAGAGATTTATGTCAGGTCTGAGGAGGTGATTGATATCTCCATCACTTCCACCTTCTCCCCCATTGCCGGATTGGTCTCTTGCTTTTCGGCCTCTTGCTCCTGGACCTCCTCTGTTTGCCTGTGGGCCTCTTGTGCAAGTTCCTCTGCCTCTTTATGTGCTTGCTTGGCTTCCATTGGTGACCTATCAACCTCTTTATTTTCAGCCTCTTGTGTGGGCTCTTCCACCTCCCCTTGTGGTGATTTTAGGACCTCCTCTGTAGCCTCCTGGACCTTCTCTGTTTGGTCCTCACCTCCCTCTATCTCCAGGCTGTCCCACCTCTTGGCTTCAGGCTAGGTGGTGGGAAGTAGCTCCTGGTCCTCAATTGTCTTGGAGCTACTGCTACTCCTGCCATCTTGGAACAGGCCTATGTTGCAAAGCTCCTTCCAGTTTTCTTCTGGAGGTCCCATCTCCAGTTCAACCATCAAGGCTCATGGCACCTGATGGGGATGATTCCTCTGTTGAACTATTGTGATCTTGCATTGCTTTTATATATTTATATAAATAAATATGTATTATAATATAATCGGTCAATGGTTGTTTGTTGAAAAGTATTTTCAGTTAGTGCTTTCTGTCTCAGGTGGTGGTTCTAAAATGCCTGAGTCCTTGGTGAGATCTAGATCTATTCATTCTGCTGCAAACAACCAAGGTCTCCAATAAATAAAATAAGTCTCAAATAAAAGTGAAAGTTCCGCACCATAATCAAAACAAGCCTGTGTACGTTTGGCATATTAACGTTATCTTGACGCTATTTATGCCATAATAACGTATAGCGGTTCAGTGCAGTTCGGTGTGGTCTGGCCTGTAAGGTTTGGTACGAATACATATATTTGTAGCACCCCTAAAAAAACAATATAAAGAAAACTCTTAATGCTTTACAGAAATACAACTATTGAGACTTGTATATTGAGAGATTTTATTGACATTCAAGACCAATTGTTTTTTGATTTTTTTCGTGGGAGCAAAGCGGGATACACGGAGAAAACACAGACATGGTGAAACATGCAAAGTCACGAAACATAAACCAGTTTGGTTCTGTGTGTCAGGACTAAATACTGAACCTCCGTGCTGCCCTGTGGACTAACATGGACAGCTTGTGTGTGTTATAAGGCTGTTACGGTGTATTTTTATGCCTGCTGCTTGTACTTGCTGCGGTGTTTAGGTGTGATAAACTTCTTAAATCGCCTCCAAAGAGAAGGCTTCCCTCCAACCTCCTGTGTTGGCTCTTGGACCTTCTCATTTGATGTTTTTTCAGCCTCTTCTTGTGGGGTCTCCCAGTGTGTGGGGAGGGTCAGGGTCATTTTTGGTGGCTACTTGGGCCCCTGGGTAGGCTTTAGGGCTTCTTCTGTAGGCATTGTTGAGTAAGTAACATGATATGGAGGGGACTTCCCTGATAAATCCCCTGATCCAATATGAATTCCCCTTCATAATTCTTTTTTTTTAGTTGTCCTCAAATATTAAAATTCTGCCTCGTCTTCACAGTTTTTTGTCATGTGGGACTCGGTGGCTTTTACTTTATTGAGCTCACACATTTTGAGCTTCATTTTTTCCACCTTTTCCTCCAAAGCCTTATTTGTCTTTGTTAATTCTAGATGCTGGTAGTAGACGTTTCTTAAGGCCCTTTTCTGCCACATTAGGAAGCTAACAGGAGCCTCACCCTGAGACCCTTAGTAGTATGCTGCTGTGGCTAAATTGGGTAAGGGCCTGTGACCACCAGCTGCTGAACTTGCTCCATTGCTGTTTCAAGGCTGTCAGGCAGTCTGCACATTCTGAGGCACAATGGAGTTTGAAAGGCTCATATTAGTTCATTCCATTCTGAGCCCCTGCACCTCCGTCTCAAGCTTGAGCCTCAACTTGTGCTCTTCCTTCAACCTTCTCCACACCACCTGGAGCTTAGACCTTTCATTGAAGATCTCTTGCTCAGCCACCATCCTCATTTGGAGTTCCTCTTGAACTCTGCAAGTAGCTTTTTGCAGACGCTGAGTTAAGATCTCGTAAAGCTGAGAACACACCGGGCGCGTTGGCGCTTTGGGCCAAAGCGACCAACGCGCCCGATCTGGCGCGTGGTCATTTTGTGTCAAAAAATTGTCCAACGCGCCCAAAAGCAACGCGCCTACGTCATGGCCTACGTAGATGAGCCCGCCCGAAATTTATTTCCCCCTGCTTTTTCTATTGCTGAGATAATCCCCATCGCTGCGCTCTATCTTTTGTGGGAGTCCGAGGAACGGAGCTACGCAGCTAGTCTCCCCCGATAGATTTATTCCCCTAATCAACCATGGCTGCGATCAGATCCGACCCGACACAACAGCGTTCATGTCCACACAAAAACAACAACTACACGGCCAACAATTGTGCCAAAAAACAAATAAACAGCAAGTGAACGGAACAAATAGCCTTAAAACAGCATTGCAGATTCACGCCACTGAAATGAACACAAACAGCAAGGCAGCACCATACCAAACACATTTACAGCAGCATTGTGCACAGGGCAGTAGAAAATAAAGGCAAGTAGCCTACATTACCTGGCTGTGACGGGACCGTGGCTGGCGTAGATAGCCTATAGGGCAGGCATAAACACCGGTGCTTCGCTGTACTCGTTGTGAAAGTTCCCGGATTTAGCCGTTATGTTTGGGTTCATTATATGGAGGTGGTGGCCGCACACAGCCGGGTGAGTTAGCTAACGCTATCCGACCGGTGCTAACTTGGTTTATCGGCTTAAGCACAGCCACACATATTCACTGAATTAACCAGGAAGCCCATTCTCCTGGCTCACTTTCCCCACCCGAGCGGCTTCATATCACCAGCCAGCCGCATTTCCTCCACGGTGTTTATACAGTCTCGCACACACAGCGGTGATTATTTGCTCCTGGTTCACTTTCCCCACGTCTTGTAACCCCGAGCGGCTTCATACAGCACCAGGCAGCCAGCCGTAAATACATTTCCTACTCGGTGTTTGCCTCTGTGTTGTCACGGTCTCGCACACACAGCGGTGATTATTTGCGCCTCCATTTTGTCTCAGATTTTCTGTCCTCCGGCTCTCTGCCAGTGACGTAGGGTCAAGCTCACCGCTGATTGGCCAACGCGGCTAAATGTCACGCGCCGGAGCGTTGAAAGTTCAATATTTTCATCTTTTTTGACGCTTTGCCGGCGCGGTGACGCTTTTTGACCTTTGCCGGCGCGGTGACGCTTTTGACGCTTTGGCAACGCGCTCAAAGCGCCCAAAGCAACGCTTTGCCGCGGCCAACGGATCCTCGCGCCCCAACCAATGGTTCCCTATGCAAAAATAGGATTTTTCAACGCGCCCACCACACCCAACGCGCCCGGTGTGTTCTCACCTTAAGGGAGCTCTACTGTTTCGTGGGCATTCTCTTCTAGATTTTGGACATCCACAATATATATATATACATATTGTTGGATGTCCCCAGGCTGCCCTACCTCTGGCTGGTTGGGAAGAAGCACCTGGTCCTCATTAGTGATGCTGCTAATCCCTTCTTGGAGTGTTGCACATCTCTTTCCAATTCTCTTCTGGATGTCCCATCTCCATTTCAACCATCAGAGCCCAGCTCATGGCATGTTGTCTCGGTTAAATTTTTCTTCTCTTCCATTGCTGATATCAATTAAATCAGTCGCTGGTTGTTTGCATAGTTGTAGTGGTTGTTTTCAGTACTTGACGTCTCTGGAACAATGTGCTGTCTCCGGTCCTATCGGTTATGTTAACAGTATAGAATAGAATGTGTACTGTTAACGGAGGCCTTCAATGCCTTTGATGTATTATGGCCGTTTCAGACGGAAGGCGACATTCCACTCACGTTTGTTTATTTATTTCTGCACAATGCACATTAATGAGCATGTACAGCAGTACACGTTAAGCTGCCGGATTGTAGCCCGGGGGCAAATTTCTATCTGTAGTCCATTAGGCAGGTTGATGTTACAATAAAAATCAATAAGATATACAATAGAAACATTTGCTATATACAAATACGGTGAAACAAAAGTAAAACAGGATAATTCATTAGTAGGATTAGTAGGTTAAACAAATCCACAATTAATACACAGCTAATAAGGTACAGCATACATTTAGAGGTGGTTGATTGAGGTAATTCAGAGTGTTTTCAACCGCCGCGTCAAAAAGATAAACAGTTCTCAACTATTCCAACGGCTCCTACGAGCGTGGAATGCATTCGACGAGCACGGCAGCGACAGTTCCACGGGAGTGCGCCCGCTTGTCGTGCAGCCCAGGCCCCCCGTAATGTGCCTTCTCCCAGCCTACAGCAGTGCCCAGTGGCCAAGCCTGGTATTACGTTATATTTTGCGCGGGCTGGATGGGTCCCCCAAATCACAACGGTGTCAGAAGGAGATATCACCGCTCACTCAAATAGAGCGGGGGAATAGAAATGTGTCTCCACAAAAAATGTCTATATAGCAATCACAGGCTCATATTTATCATTAGACCATGTACTAATAAACTGAAAGTTTTCTCGTTTCAAAACGCCACCTCAAGCGTTTAATAGCTGTTGCATTATCTGTTGTATTAGCCGTTTTTAGCAGTTAAGGGGTGGGCAGCTGAAAGGAGCCGTAGTGAAGCAAATGTTGTTTCGGCTCAGCCTCCGGGCTCAGTGCTCCGTATTTATAACATTGCTAGTAGGCTTAACATTTGTGTTAACATTTCATTTCGGAGGTTATTCTTTTTACTTAACAGGAATGGCGTTGATGGTTGATTTAAGAACGTAGCAGCACACGCTGTCAAACAGCGCTACGTCACTAGCTTAGCCTTTAGCTTACATTAGCTTACACTGTTGCCCAGATGGCAGAAATAATCTTCGTTTAGAACTGGTTAACCCTTATATCACTTAACAAAAACGGGAGTGTCATTTGAAGATCACACATAGAGAATCATCGGGGGGTTAATAACTTATACTTCCATGGTTTGTAAACAATGCGATGCGACAATGCTAACAAGCGAATATTTCGACATCCGTCGACGTCACGGTGACACTGCGCATGCTCCATAAAGACCCATGAAAGCAGTATGGACACTTCCTTGTGGCTTCCCTGCGCCAATGAGCAGCTTCATAGGAATGAATGGGCGCCATGTTTCAATCCGGTGTCCATTTCTTTATATGTCCATGGTGCCGCCTGACGGAATGCTTCTCTCTGTCCGCTCGCCTCTCCATTGAGAATGCATTAGCAGGCGTATCTACAAATATTTCTATATTGAATTGCAGGAAACTATGTTTTTTGGGGGATTTTTGAAAGCTCTTTTGAATAAGTCTTTCTCTTACCTGTCTGTACCACACGTAGGTTGTCAACACCTGGTTCTTCTCATCCTGTAAAAATATTAATTATGGTTGAATATATTTAAGGTCTTTGTCCATATACAGCTCTGGAAAAAAAATCAGAAACCACTCCAAATGTTCAGTGTCTCTCGTTTTACTATTTATAGGCATGTTTGAGTAGAATGAACATTTTGGTTTTATAATATAAACTACTGACAACATTTCTACCAAATTAAAATCAATGTTTTGTCGTTCAAAGGATTTTCAATAAGTTATATAGATTTCATAAAAATACAGACTGGTCTCTTAATTTTTTCCAGAGCTGTATAGTAGGGCTGTAAGCATTAATACGTTAATCGCAATTAATTTTAGTCGGCGCACAATGTTTTTTGTTGTTTTGTTTTTTCTTGCGCGTCTTTTTCTCTGCACCCTTTAATTTAATTTGATTCCCAATACATGTACACTGGTAATCATTGCTTTACATTGTTAACATGTACTTTAAAACTGTTGTGAGGGACTTTAATCATGAGATTTAAAAATATGTTTATCGCAGTTAAGTATTTAAATTCTGCAAATATTCGCAATGTAAATGTTTTATCAATTAATCGAATAGCCCCCTGTACAGAATAAATTAGCAGGACTCCCCTATGTGTGCATTAAATACTCACCACATTGAGAAAAGATACTAGTATACTTGCCTACTATTTTATTATAAAAGGAATATGCTGCGGTTTACAGTGCATTTTCACATAACATTTAAACCATTAACTACTCACCACATTGAGTATGGAGTAAACCATGAGGTCTATGGCCACTATGGTGGACGTCCTCCAGTCTTTCACCGGTCTCACTCCCTTCTTGTATCCGCCGCTCAGATACTCAGACAGACGCACTAGTGTTGCGTTGGCAAAACGTCCGGTCCCACTGCCGAGTTTCTTCACTGAAAATAAGAAATAATATTACATTTACACGGGTATGAATTAGTCAGATATACAGAGGTTATCACTTATATTCTATCAGTCAATCAATTACCTTTATTTTCCACTCGAAAGACACTTAGGTTTCCCTCATTTACAGCGTAGACAATAAACACAATCACAAGGATAAGATATAATGAGCAGAGAAAACAGAAATAAAATAGGATAACAATCTATATTAATTTAAATAAAGTATATAAAATACAAAAAAGAGCAAGAATAAAATAAGATGAAATACTAAATGAACAATGAATTCAGCTAAAACAGTTAAAGTCAGATGTGTAAAATTCAGAAATCATCGATTTAAATAAACCAAAAGTAGAAAGAGTAGTATTTTTTGTTGTTGTTCTGCAGAGCATTCCATGAATTAGGGGCACTGCATGAAAAGGCTTGTCAGTAGGATAGGTGCATTTAAAACATATGTTATTCAAAAGCTATTAAAAGCATGCATATATGTTTTATAAGTAGTTATATGAGTAAGTGTAATATCATTTCACATACAGTAATAGAGCACACAATTTTTTTCAGTGTAATCTTAATTTGAATATACATTTTTTGGTTTTAATAAAACATGGGGGATAAAATGATTTCCTGGATGTAAATCGGGTTTAAAGCAATTACAAAAACATATAAACATAAAAAATGTATAATATCTATACATTTTACAAAAACAAGTCTATATTTATAAATAAAATAACTAAGATGATGGTACATGGAATCTCTTGTTCTACTCTATACTCGATTCTACTATTTTTTTCTTTTTTTATCGTTCCTTATCACTGTGGGCCAGTGATAAACACCATTTCGATTCTGGTGTATGTCTATATCAGAACTGACAATACAAAACTTTGACTTTGATAAATTTACAGTAAAAATATTTGCACATTTAAAAGTAGTATAAAACAGAAGCTTGTACCTGTGCAGGCGTTTGATGCTTCTTGAATCAGAAGAACAATAAGCGCGGTCCATGGTGGAGAGAGTTTCATTTCTCCGGTATAGATGTGTTTACTCCTCTTGCTCTAGAAAGACTGTCTGTGTGTGTGAGTCTCGCACAGCCAAACTAAATTACAGCTTGCAGGGTTTGTGTGTGTGTCCATATCCCCCATAATCCATTACTTCACCCTCTCTTCCGCAATCCAAACCTTGTTAGTGTCAATCAGCTCACTCAAGAAATTTGACCTGTATTGAGTGTATTGTGTGTCATGTCTAACTGATGGTTTTATTAAATCAAACGAGTGTGTGCGGGTGTGTCTTTGTTGTGTATGTGTGTGTGAGTCATTTTATTAAGCAATACATCAACAGCAGGACAGTGTCTTACCGGATTTTAAACAGTTACTGTTAGGGAAGAGTGTTGCAAATAAAAGTGGCCTTTTATTGTGGACAGTCTAAGGCACACCTGTGCACTAATCATGATGTCAGATCAGCATCTTGATGTGGCACACCTGTAAGGTGGGATGGATTATCTCAGCAAAGCAGAAGTGCTCACTATCACACATTTAGACAGATTTGTGAGCAATGTTTGAGAGAAATGGTAATATTGTGTATCTAGAATGAATTTTAGATCTTTAAGTCCATCTCATGAAAAATGGGAGCAAAAACAAAAGTGTTGCGTTTATATTTTTGTTGAGTGTAAAACGGCTATTTAAGCACATGGGACAATATGAAAATTATATTAATACTTTAATTTTGCAATTAGAAAAATTAACATTTTAGCATCTACTCACAATCCGCTACCTGTCTGTACTGTATGTGCACTGAAAAGAAAATCAGTTTTTTTATACACAGCAAACTGGTATGTAAACAAATGGGCCCAACATAGCAACAAGCCCGTTTACAGAGCCTAGGCTGTTTATTCAAAACAATAAATCCAACTATCTTGCGATAACATTCATTTTCACTACAAAGTAAAAAGTTTGAAGTGAACACAGACACACACACACACACACACACACACACACACACTTCTAAACATTTACCTTCAGCTCAGTAACGTCTTGTAACCAAATCCACTGATGGGTAAATAGCTTCAGAGATACTGTGAAAATTACATTAAAATTGATTTTTCCACCGGTGAATTTTCTATGACGCACATTTGATGTTCTTATCAAGACTATTAGGAAACCAACAGGGACTAGACAGAGAAGTTGAGCGTTTGAATTGGTTTTATCGATCTATTTTGTGGCCGTTAAAGTTTGAATAGAGAGTATCATATCATCACAGCTGCACTGAAAGTAGATCTTCATAGTCAAAGAACCAACATAATAATTTGTATGTTTTATTTATATTTTATTTTAACTAAATTAGAAAAAGAATCAACAAGGGAATATTACAGACTAATTTTAACGACATATAACTTACTCATTTTCTTATTTTCTTTTCTTTTTTCTTTTCACTTCCAAATATAGTGATTCACTCAGAGATGCTTGTTTCAAATAATTGATAATTTATTGCAGATTGGTTACACATACTCAGATACAGTAATATACACTTATAATACATGAACATAAACTTAGCAAGATACTATTAAAGCTTGACGTGTTGGAAGTGAGTGTGGAAGTTGAGAAGTAGAGGGAATTGTGCAGCAATCAGTAGGTAGTACGATAAGATATTCCTTAATAGTTTATCAGAGGGGAAATGTACATTATAACAGCAAGAAAACCAACAGTACATCAGAGAAAAAGACTTACTTAAACATATGTTTTTAGTAAGTAATGGTAAAAAAAAAAAAAAGGTTAGGTTCAATGTATTCAAATAAGTAACAGTCAGTTATAAAAGTAAGCAGGGGTACAGAAGCAATAGTAAAAGTAGTTGAAAAAAGTAGAGGAAATAATACATAAGTTAAAAAATAAACAATAGTATCTGCACATTTGATATTGCAATGACAAGAACACAAAACATTGTCCCAAAATAATGGATAAAGACTGTGATTTGCAAATTGATTTGAAATGATATTGCATATAATGACACAATAGATTTTTTTATTTCGACAGACGATGTATATCGACACATCCCACAGCCCTATCCCACGGTAAACGCTATGAGCAACGAGTGCTATCAGTTACTGTATTTATACCCTATGTAAAAACCATTAAAGGGTATTTAAGCAGCAACATTCATTTATTTATAAAAAAAAAAGTTAAGCACTATAGCTTTCAAAAACAATTTTTATGTGATAGTGCTCCGGTGGCATAGTGGATATAGAGCATACCATATTGGCTCCGGCCTTCGTTGTAGCGGTCGCGGGTTCAAATCCGACCCGTGGACCTTTACTGCAGGTCATCCCCCCTCTCTCTCTCTGTCTCCCCATTTCAACTCTGTTCTATCTAATAAAGCTTGAAAATGCCAAAAAAAATAAGCTTAAAAAAATTAAAAAAATTGTGATTGTGTGTTCAGGCGAAGCTCCAGCTAGCCCACAGCGACAGCAGCGTCGTGGCATACGCCACCAGCACCAACAGGTAACATCTAAACAGGAAGAGGTCGAGTTTACAGCAGAGATTGAGCCAATCAGAATGAGCCGTGGACTCTGAGTCATCCTGGGAAAAGGCCTCGCGTAGACACACCAACTCCTGCAGCAGCCAGTCCAGACCAGAGGGGGCGCTAGAGGCCTCAGGCAGAGAGAGCAGGTCCTCATCCAGAGAGCAGTCCACTTCATACTCTATGGGGAAGGGAACAGGTATGGTTTAAAATGTGATATTTACTTCTCTTTTCTACAAATTTCAGCTTTTATCTACATTAGTGCTTAAAAAGTTGATGTACCATTTGTTTTCCAATCACTTTACTCTCAAACAAATAAGTCTGTCCTTCACAAGTGCCCCTCCCCCTGATGGTGTGAGAGACTTTTAATTAGGACCCATTGCAAACAAAGGCTGTGTTCGAACAGCCCTAACGTCCTCCCTCCTACATATTCAATATGTACTGTATATACTCCATACTGTCTACTTAACGATCGGTTGTGTATGCAAGGTTTGTTGGACCGTTTACACTGAAGTATACAGAAGCAATTAAGAATAAAAAATAAAAAAAATCCATGCCATTTGAAAGGACGCAATGCATTGTGGGGCGGTTGAGTAGGAAAAGTAACCTATCGATCCATACACAAAATCTTCCCGGAAGTAAGTTCTCATCCGGGCATTTTTCTCGCCTATACGCAAACTCACATTCACAACCGCCACATACTCAAATTGACGTCAAAATGAGTATGAGTAGGACTTCATTATGGTTTTTAGTATGAGTAGGACATTAGTATGGCTTATCAAACACAGCAAAACATTGGCAACATGAGCGTGTAGTAGGCTATTGTTACCTCCAGTTGTGTTGAGGTAGTCCAGTGTTTTGGTGGATGTTAAAACACTCTCACTGAAGCTCTGAGCGGAGGATCCATATTTATCCAGCAGACAGGCGGAGACGGACATCTGCTTAACCTCCTTCTCACTGTGATGCAGAAGCTTCACCACCAGAATGGACTTAGTCAAGCTTAGCATTAGCATAGCCATGCACACCGCGAAGAACACACCTGTAGATGGATGGATGGAGGGAGGGAGGGATGGATGGGTTGGTGGGTGGATGGATGGATGGATGGATGGACGGACGGACAGACAGACAGACAGACAGACAGACATGAAAGAAGACATGTTATGGAAACAAAATAGTTTACTTGATGTTAGTGCTTTAGAAGTTGAGATTTTTGCTTCAGAATATTAAATAAATAAAAACTAATGTTGAGATAATGGCCGTTAAAGATGGTTGGTATAGGAGAAATATACAGACACAAACAGACAAGGTTTAGTCAAATACAGTATATATGAAATAACTAAATACTAACCTATGAGTGGAGTATTGACAGCAGTGTGGGGCAGGTCGTCTGTGAGATTGACCCTAAACACAGTGTAACCCAGTAGGATGCTGATCTTAAAGGTGATGCGTGTGCCGCTGTTCAGAGGCAGATAGAAACTCGTCACATCCACTAACATGAGGAAGATACTGGGGATGAGAAGGCCCACTACGTACAGCAGGGGGCGCCGACGGATTAATACCTGGATGAGGGACACAGATAGATAGCTGTATAACTATACTGTTTGTTTACCACAATAGTCACGCCAATAAAGCTTTTTGAATTTGAATTCCATAGCTTTAAAAAAAAAGATTTTTTTATTTGAGACAACTTGAAATAATTGGTTGGCTCCAACTTCAGAATTTATTATTATAATTTCACAAAAAATCTAAATTACGAGAAAAAAGTAAAAACATTGTGAATGATACAATTTTTTGGCATCAATACTGACAACTGAATTGTGTTGATGAGCTCTTAAAAGATTCTGCAACACCAATTATGTTTCACCAATTCACTTACACAAGACATTTAGCATGGTAATTACATTCACAGGTCAAACATTTTTGTGTGATCAACTACTTCAATATCGTTACTTTATTGTATTATCCAACATGACATTTTTCTGTGTGCCTTTAGCTGTAGCCGTATTGATTTGAAAAACGTATCTCAACAGATCAATTTGTATCAAAGTGTGAGAAAATGCCAGTGAGCCCTGAAATGCTCCTTTACTAGAGGAGTGTTTGGTGTTTGAGCTGAATGACTATCAGCTCTCAGCCCACCTGCAGGGCCGGGCGAAGGGCCAACTACCCTCCACACTATAACAAGAGGTCTATTGATAAAAAGGTCACTGAGACAGTATCACTATGGTCACTCTATCTAACTATCTGTCTGTCTATCTGTATGTCTGACTGCCTGTGTCTGTCTATCTATCCATCTGTCTGTCAGTTTCGCTGTCTGTATGTCTATATGTCTGTCTGTCTGCGTGTCTGTCTGCTTGTCTGTCTATCCATGTCTATCTATTTATCTATCTATCTATCTATGTGTCTGTCGGTTTGTCTTTTTTTATGTATCTTATATGTTGTTTTATATTGTATCTTGTACAGCACTTTGGTCAGCTGATGTTGTTTTTAAAAGTGCTATAGAAATAAATTTGACTTTGACTTTTAGAGGCATCACATATATAATTATATTGACTAAACTATATGTATTTTTTATTTTTTACTTATTTCTGTATTTAGATGTTTAGCAGAATTTTATTTATTTGACAATATTTATGTATTTTATAAAGTTTGTTTAGTTTGATCTGTGTATAAAGTTGGGGGCATCACGTACGTTGAACTGGATGTGTGCGTAGTCCGTGTCGTCCTGGTGGATCTGCCAGTAGCGCGAGGGAATGGACAGCAGCTCCCATTCTCCGTCGTTCATGAACTGCCTCTTGTCATTAGCAATAGCTTCAGCGCTACGCCATAACGCTAGGTCGATTTCCTTCACTACAAAGGGACGAAGAGAGGAGCGGCTAAGTGCTTATTTTTGTCAGAATCTTTCAGTTGATGATACAAGCGTGAACATTGGCATGAGCCGTCTCCATGGGAACACTTGGCAAGAACATTGTCCGAGACATTTGAAATTGTGAATTTGAAAATTTCTCATAGAAATGTATTGTGTTTTTTCATTACTTTTTATTTAATTTTTATTTTTATTTTTTTTGACAATTTTCTTGTCAAGTGAGCCATGGAGACTGCTCATGCAAATGTCAGTATAAATCAAGTCTAATTGTTGTTTTGTCATAAATATTTTACAGTTCCTCATAGCGCCTTTAAGTGCCTAGATGGATGGATGGATGGAAGATAGATAGATAGATAGATAGATAGATAGATAGATAGATAGATAGATAGATAGATAGATAGATAGATAGATAGATAGATAGATAGATAGATAGATAGATAGATAGATAGATAAATAAGATAGTAAATTATACCTGAGTGAAGCCAGCTGCGGAAGGTGAGGCTGCAGTTCTGCTTGTCAAAGGGGAACGCGTACATCTCCAGACTGCAGGCTAGCACCACCTGCATCGGCCGGTAGTTCTTCACACAACCGGACGAGTTCACGTAAACATAGGGGATCGGGGGGGCCTTCCCCGAGTCCACACTGGGGAATAGACAGAGGGAAAGGTCATTTAAGTAAGGTACCACTTTTAACATGCAGAGGATGCTAAAGCTTGAAAATCCCCCAAAAAATAATTTTGAAAATGCATAAAAGTCAAAGTGTTTTGTTTTAAAAAATGAGCGGGAAGTTTTTTTCAAGGTCAAGGGCACATCTATTCATATCGCAACATTACAAAATCAATCACAGTCGACCAAAGTGCTTAAAGCTGGGGTATGTGATTTATGATCACATCCCCTCCGATTCTATAAAGAAAAAAAAAATCCGATTCTCTGTTCTTGTTGGCTGTTGGGACTGTCCATTCCCTTTGGCACCGATGTTGTTGGTGTAGAGCGTGTCAGGGAGTGGAGCGGTTGAGGTATTTGGATTCAAATCTCTATCCCAACTGCTATTTTCTCCCCAAATTCTCCACCCCAGCTTTAACGGTCAAAAACAAAATGCCTAAAATCACAAACAATTAATACAAAGCAAGACAAACATCAGTATAAGACCGAAATGTTTTTAAAAAAGCGCCCAGTTTTAGTAATTTCTTACAATTCACTGACGATAACGTCCGGTATCCAGATGGCGTCAGACGACAGAGAGATTTCACTGATTCCATCAAACTCCTCTGGGTCCCAAACCAGGAACTCATCTGTCCAGATCTGAAGAGAAAGAAAAGGCAAGTTTATTTTAAAGTACAATTCAGACTCAAGGCCATTCAAAGTGCTTTACAGGGGCATGAAATACATCAAGATTGAAATACATCAAGTATAGAATAGACATTAGAAAAGCGAATGAAAAACATGAATAGAAATTAAGCATTTTAATAAAATAAATATGACAGGTTAAAGGGGAAACAGAAACGTCTTCAGATTTGATTTAAAAAAGCGGAAAGTTAAAAAAGAAAAAAGCTTGTTGTTGAATTACATCATTTATGTATTTGAAGGGACACTGTGTAACATTTTAAAGAGGACCTATTATGCTACTTTTCTGGTCTTAATTTCTTGTTTTACACGAATCACATCACAAAAAACTATGTAGATTTTCGGGAAGCTCTTTCTCTTATTTTGGCGATCCAGCACATCCTGTCAACACTTGAGTGTGTGTGCCTCCCCCCCGCCTGTGCTTCGGCCATCTCCGCTCCCCTCCCCCCTCCTGCAAACCCCGTTGTGATTGGTTACCTTCCTTCCGGAACACTTTCAGTGGCGGGACGCGCATGGACCTATAAGGGCGCAGGCAGACGCGAACAGGGAAGTGACAGCCTTACCATACATGGAAACATCCGCGTGGAGACGTCACAAAGTTTTATGCGACGTCACAAATTATGAAAGGGTAGACCGCTTTGAAGACGTGACTTCTCGACTGGCTAGAATAGTGTTTAGTGCTCTGCACAGACACCCCAGACGGTCAGCAGGGAATATGTCGAAATGCATGTAAGTCATTATTTGATAATTTAGTATGGTTAAGCATGACTATGAATCATCATAACAACGTTTATAGGTCATAAAAGTCAAAAAGCATCATAGGTCCTCTTTAAGTAATTTTTTTAGCTAAAATCAATACCCTCATTCATAAATATGTCCTCATTGGTTTAAAATCACCTCTGCCAATAATCTGAATGATCCTCCTCAGCGCAGAATTACAAATATTAATATTATATTTTGTACATTGAGCAGGCAGGTCTTGTTTTTGGAATGTCATCAGCATTGTTTAAAATTTGGAATTGTTCTTGTCCTTGAAGGCCACTGTAGCTTGTTATTATTCAAAAGGGGTGGGGTTACCCAGGGGGCGTCGCATTCTAGAACTTTCTTGATGATGTCATATCACACAGTGCCCCTTTAAACCTGCAGTGTGTAGAATTTTGGGTTTTATTTCCTAGCAGATTTTGTAGAAAGTAATTATAATACCCATAATTTAGTGCATAATAGCTGAAAAAAAAAAATTCTCATATATGTCCATTTTTCTGCATATTTTGGACCAAGGCCTAGTGCCGCCATCTTGAAAGTGTCATTGTTGGAATGTCATCAGGTGCATTGTTTAAAATTTAGAATTGGTCTTGTCCTTGAAGGCCCACTGTAGCTTCTGTTATTATTCGAAAGGGTTGGGGTTACCCAGGGAGTGTTGCTTTCTAGAACTTTCTTGATGATGTCATATTATTACACACTGCACCTTTAAGTGTAAAACACACAAACAATACTGTTATATTCACAAAACGTGATCTAAGGTGTGAAGAAACATTAAAAGACATACAGTACATTGTAGGCCTTTTACTGCGTTAGTTGTTAAAGGCTGACTATGTTATTTGTGTAAGAACTCTGAGATGTATGCTCAAAGATAGCTATAATGAGTCAAATGAGAAGCAGGAACTCATCTGTCCAGATCTGAAGAGAATTTCGTTTTTTTAAGTGTGAGAAAGAATTACATAATTTATGTTTTAAAAAACTGTGATGTTACCCTTTTTTGTTTGCCAGTTAGTCAAACAAAAAAGACATTGTTTTGATTTTGGAGTTAAGGTCAGAAATCTGTTGTGTTAAACTTGTAGGTTTGTATTGAATTTTTGTTGGTAGTTTTTGGACATTGTGTATGATCTCTGAAACCATAAAACTGCTACTTTGATTATGAATTTGACTGTAGAGCTGTTTTTTGGGAAATAATGTTATGTCTAGGTTTCCTCTAGTTAGTACAACACTTAATGAGTGAACTGAGAGGCCACCTACCTGTCTGTACCAAATACTGGTAGTGATGCTTTGAGTCTTTCCATCCTGAAAAAAAGGAATATTTCTCAATTATCCTTAAAAGCCTGACACATCAAACAATAGGCAGAACATTTGAATTGTTTAAAACTGAATATATCATTAAAGGTGGAGTCAGAGATTCTGGGGAACGCTTGTTGAAAAAAAAAATCACTTTTTGTCAAATCAGTGAATATCTCCTCAAGATATACTACCTGTCCGTATGTGAGTGGGCTGAAAAAAATTGGTGTTAATACACAGCCTAGGCTCTGTAAACAGGTATGTAAACAAAGGGGGCCCAATTTGAAAGTATTTTTTTTCAACAAACATTCTCCAGAATCACTAACTAAATAAAAATGTAAAAAAGACAACTTTATATCCTTTACATCTATGATTTGTTGTAACATTGGGCATTCAGGTCCCTTCAGTACTGTTAAATAGTCAAGGAAAGGAACTTCTCTGCTTTCCCTGAATTCTCCTATCATCAGAGAGGGTATTAGTTAAAGTGACAGATAGAGCTGCAACTAACGATTATTTTGATAATCGATTAATCTGTCGATTATTTTCTCGATTAGTGTTTTGGTCCGTAAAATGTCAGAAAATGGTGAAAAATGTTGCTCAATTTTCCAAAGCCCATGTTGACGTCCTCAAATGTATTGTTATGTCCAAAACACACATATATTTCAGTTAACTTTCATAATAGGATTAAAGAAACCAGAAAATATTCACATTTGAGAAGCTGAAATCAGAGAATTTGGAAACGATTAATCGATTATCAAAATAGTTGGAGATTATTTGAATCGTTGATTAATCGTTGCAGCTCTAGACACAGACCACTTCCAGCACGGACTGCAGGATGAGGTCGAGGTAGACGGTGGTGAGGCTGGTCCAGTTCCTGACGGGTCGGACGCCACAGTCGTAGCTCCGCAGCAGAGAGCGCGTCAGCTGGTTCAGAGCCGAGCGCCGAGGCTTCTCCGGGACACACACTGCCACCGGGGCTGGAGGGGAGTGGGTAGGGGGGTAGGGTAAAGGTTATTGGTGGTTGTGCTGCTTAGGATATTTTATAGAAGGTAAAGGGGAAGAAGATTTAAGTTTAAATGCACCATATACAGTATTTGGAACAAACTACTAAAAAACTTGAGATCTTCTGCAAATATCAGCTGTAACTTTTTATTGTCTTTTAACTGCATTTTATTATTATTATTATTATTATTATTATTATTATTATTATTATTAAATCTATTTGTTTTCACCACTTTTCTGTTTGCATTCTAACCTGGATTTGTTTATTTCCTTGTTTTATTGCCTTTCTGAATGCAATTTTTTTCTGAATGCAATTTATTTTCATTTTTATCAATGTATCACTTTTTTTTAAATGCAACACTTTCACAAATAAAAACATTTAACAATTTAAAAAAAACATAGATTGTTTACATTAATCCCAACAGAAATGTTTCTTTTTTTAAATCAAAATCTACAAAATGTAACTTTACTGCTTTTTTCCTTATTGTGGAGATGTAAGTACAGTTATGTCAAGAGAACAATCACACTACTGAATCTGTGAGAGAAATCGCTGACCTAATCCAATTAGATTAAGTAGAGGATCAATCAATGGTCACAATCCAGAAAGTAAAAAAATACTGTTTCAGAAGTAGCTTTATTTTGATGCAAAAATCTAATAACTGAAATGTTATGCTGAAATAAATAAATACTTCACACTTTTTAGTCAATGCAACTGGAATTTCTATAGACCAGAATAGAATAGAAACCTTCACTGTTATTAACAACATTAAAATTAGCTTCTCCTTGCATTAAAAAAAAAAACAGACATCCACAAAAAAAACATGCAATCAACATTCTTACCAATACATTTTCAGCAAAAAGTGTGCCTAAAATCACTTACCAGACAACAACAGCATCAGCCAAATGAGCAACATCAAGCTGAAAAATAAATTCAACTTCCAAGATTCCAAAGTTACAGGTTTTATCCAGGTGTTAGTTCAAAAATATTAGTTTTTTTTACGACAAAATAATCCAATTGTTTTTGTCAAATAATTTGCAGAATAGCTATATACTCGGTGCAGGCAGAGAGCAGTGAAGAGGACAGTGCAACCATTTGTTTTGCTGTGATATTGATTTTCCCCCTTGCCTGTGTAAGGTGATACATAGGCCTGCTCTGTAATAATGAAAGTCCCCGAAGGCTTGTCTAGTGCCACTGTTCAATTCAATTCAAAGTGGGATTTATTGGCATGGAAAATAAGATTATATTTTTTACAACATATTAGTGTCCAAAGTTTTTTTTATCAAACAGTTTGTTCTTCTTTAAATAATAATTTAAAAACATTGGTGCCTGACTTAAACATTTTATAAAATAACATAACATAAGAACATTATTAAATAAACAGAAAAAGAAGACAAACACTGCACACGTTCATGCGTTGCAGGGGAATTCTGCATGTGTACAAGTTTGAAGTGAAAAAAAACAACTCCAGATTATTTGAGGGTGATAAAAACGTTTTCCTCAAATGGTCAAAATGTTTAGTATTTCTCTGATAGTTTTTTTTTTTTGTTTACTGGACACTACTGTAGGCTACGTATTTATAATAGTAATGTTCATATTCTCCTTGCCATTTAAAAAAAATGGAGTAGACTACAGTTTGTATACAAACATGAGGTGAAAACAGAAGCTTAAATACCCATTGCAGTAGCCTACATTGACTGTAGAATGATTTTGTGTTTGGGGCTGAAATCTGAAATGGTCTAAATCAGTCACAGACAGGAAGTACAAGAAGTGTCACGTCACGCTGTGAGCGAGAACGAGCGCGTGCGAGTGCGTGCTGTCCTGATGACAGGTGTGTGTCTCGCGCAGCCTCGCTTGTCGCTCGCGCCGCCCTGACAGATGGAGTTGGTTTGACTCGCGGCTCAAGAAAGAAACGCATATTTCGTTCAAAAATCCGGAATAAATATATATAATATATATTCTAACCCAGAAATGAGAGGGGAACAGGCTGAGAATGGGGAAAACTCAACGCATTCGGTGAGCGCAAAAGATGAGGGAATGAAATCGCTTTTTAAAAATAACAAAGTGACGTGCGTGTGTTGAGATGCTTAGATGTCTATGGAACTAACTTTATCACTAACACTAACCCATGTGTTGTAGCCCAAATGTCCTACTCAACATCTGTCATTTTAAAGTTTGATTTAATGTCTGTGTGGACGTGGAGTAGAGAAAAAATCTGAAACATAGCTTTCATATTTCTTAGAAAGTACTTTTTAATTCGGTGCACACAACATACATCCAAATCGCAATTATTACAATAAAATCCAAACGTATAGGCCTACATTATAAGCTACTTATTTAACGACTTAGATGGCTGATTTTGTGAGCCACACTTGTATTGTTAACCTCATGTTGACCTATCTTACAGTAATAACTTTTAACTGGCATTTGCTTTAGACAAAATAGCCTAGATATCCAGTTAATAAGATATAGGCAAAGTAAATGCTTCATTAATTAGATTCACAATTTAAATCTCATGCCCTCAGTTGCTAGAATCATAGGACACTTGCGTTTAATTGCCATGTTCCATCAAATAGCCTACAGATACAATGTAGGCCTAATAATGCCCTATATAAGATCAAATTCCTTTTTACTTGAATTCCAGCTAGTTTAAAGTTAACCACGTTATACAGTTGTTAAGTATTTGGCTCAAGGTTGTTTATTTATAACTAGAATAGGGTCTGCTTCATTCACTATTACAGCAGAGCAAAGCATTTAGTGATATAATGTGTTGAATAAGGGTTTGCTTAGAAGCTATTTGGTGTTTGGTAACGTAAGACAATGTATATTGTTTGTTTGCTTCTGTTTTCTTTATGGTATTGACATAGAAGTGGTGTGTGTGTGTGTGTGTGTGTGTGTGTGTGTGTGTGTGTGCTAGTGTGTGTGTGTTAGCGTGTGTGTAACAATTCAAGGCAACTGTCAAATGTAGGCAGTTTCCCTCAAAACATAAGCATTTATTTGTCTTGAAAATATGTTTTCTTAATGTTCCTAACATTTTAGCAGTGTGAAAAAGAGATAGATAGAGAGAGAGAGAGGAGGGAGGGGGCAGAGAGATTGAGAGACAGAGAGAGAGAGAGAGAGCCAGAGAGAGAGAGGGGATAGAGAGAGGGAGAGAGCCAGTGCCTTTGTCACTCATGTCTGGTGGCATGGTGAGTGGAATGATAAACAGAAGTCTGTGCTATCCATGTCACTCGCCTAAAATAGCAGCTAACTAAGAGGGCCTCCGATAGCCCCCTGGACTCCATATAAGTCTGCTTGGACTGCTGTTGGCTTTATGTGTGTATGTGTGTGTGTGTACTTGAGGGTTAACACTAGGTTTTAAGGTTCAGGTATGAATTAGGATTAGGTAAGGGAATACAATAAATGTCCTCATAAGTATAGCCATACAGCCATAAAAACGTGTGTGTGTGTGTGTGTGTGTGTGTGTGTGTGTGTGTGTGTGTGTGTGTGGATACCCTAACATGTACACCTGTCTAGCAGGCTTAATATAGCGCCTCTAACTCAGCAGACTTACGTGTGTCTCTGAGGTCAAAACACATGACGTTTTTTTGACAGCTACTGTGTTTACAAGGCTAAATGTGGGATAATATTAATGATTGGGGTCGGTGGTTTGATTCCCCGCCACATGTCCAAGTGTCCCTGAGCAAGACACTGAACCCCTTAATTGCTCCTGATAGTTTGTGTGTTAATGTGTGCTCCAGTTGTAAGTCGCTTTAGATAAAAACGTCTGCTAAATGTCATGTAATGTAATGATAATGTTAATTTTTTTATAGCCCCTTTCGTACAAGAAATACAGCTTTAAAAGTGAATTACAATGAGAAAAGTACATGCATTACAAGCCTCACATTAAAATAGAAATAAAATAAATTAACTTAGAATTGATAATAATTGTAAAAGTAAGCTGCAATTAGCTGCTTCAAGCCTTTACTTGCGCTTTGAATTTTTTAGATATACAGTATATACAGCTCTGGAAAAAAATAAGAGACCATTTTGGAATTCTCTTCAATCTTCATCTCTACATTACTTAATGGAAATGCTCTAAATGACAAGATTGATGGCGAGGAATGTGGTAGAAATGTTGTCAGTAGTTTATAGTATCAAACCAAAATGTTCATTCTACTCAAACATACGCCTAGAAATAGTCAAACGAGAGACACTGAACATTTGGAGTGGTCTCTCAATTATTTCCCAGAGCTGTATATATGTTAAACTGCAAGAGTGAGTTTGAACATTTTGTGGGAACTGATTCTGGAGAACGATTGTTGTCAAAATCACTTAATCAAAATCAGTCAATATCTCCTTCCGATCTGCTGCCTGTACTTACTGTGTGTTTATATCTGGTGCTTACACACAGCATATATAGTCTCCGTAATCCGGTATGTAAACAAAATCATGTAAACAAAGGGGGTCCACTGTAGCTATGCCTGTTTACAGAGCCTAGGCTGTGTATTAACACCATTTTTTTGAGGAACAGTTAAAAACATGGGGAAGAAAGCCACAACAAGCGACCAAAACCTAAAAGCTAAAAATGAAATGTGCCAGGTCAAGGGGGGTTATGAGCTGAAGTATTTCTTGGCTGAGACTACTTCCTGGAGTGTGTGTGTGTGTGTGTGTGTGTGTGTGTGTCTGTGCCTGGCCTACAATTTATGAGGTCTACAAATTTAACTGAGTAGACATTTATAACTCGAGTCAAGTTTCTGAGTTTTTAGAAAAGCGTTATTTAAGTATTGGTAACAGTTGAATTAACTGTTATCAACTATTAGTTAATGCTAAGTGAATGCTATCTAGGGTTAGTTAATGCTTGTAAGGGTAAGTTAATGCGTAGTATATGCATATTAAGCATTCAGTAAGTGTTCATTCTTAGTTATGTACGGTACGTTAATGCTTAGTTTATGTTTATTAAGCATTTAATAAGCATTTTTTAACAGTTAGGTAACTAAACAAATACGTAGAAGGGACTACTTAGACCATATAAAATTGACAGAAAAGTGCATAATATGAGACCTTTAAGCCTTAATTAAGCATGAACTAACAGTTAATTAATGAACATGAAGAACACAGGAAGCTAATATAACAAATATAAGTTATTGAGCTGTGGAAAAGGGGGTAGGATCAAATAAGTTTATACTTCTTCCTGCTCCTTTTCAGGCATATCAATTCAATATGTTATTTGTTTATTTTTTGTTTATTTTTATTTCTTTTGTGAAATCATTTGAACATATTTTTTTATTGTATTTTCATACTTTTCATATTTTTTTTAAATGTCTGAAATAAATCGAATCAAATCAAATCAAACCCTTATTGTAAAGTGTTACCTAAGTATAATTTATTATTACAATAAGGAGAATAAGCATATTTGCAAAAAATGTCAAGCTAGGAACCATTGTCTTAACCTAGACAGTGTTGACCTCTCAAAGGCCTGACAGACAGAAAGGTTAGAGTTTGTCCTTCAGCTACATATACACTCTTGTGTTTCTATTCTATATCTGTGTCACAGGCTAAAAGTGTGTGTGTGTGTGTGTGTGTGTGTGTGTGTGTGTGTGTGTGTGTGTGTGTGTGTGTGTGTGTGTGTGTGTGTGTGTGTGTGTGTGTGTGTGTGTGTGTGTTATATCTTTGACAAAGGCTAAAAGTGACGCCAGGAGCTATTATCTTAAGGTGACACATGTTGACACAGCAGCAAAGTATGTGGGGCAAGCTGGACTACAAGTAGGATTCATGGGGAAAATGTGAAATATTTCCCTGTGGTTATACCGATTAAAGGAATACTTCACCCATACGGAGTCGGCGTTTCTATCATTATAAAATCACTATCATAATATAATGAATGAGGTTTTTTTTCCCTCAGTCTTTCCTCAGCCTTCCCTTGGCCCAGCTGTAACCCTACATTTTACCATGTGTGATGTCCTTTGTTTACATACCAGTTTACAGAGCCTAGGCTGTGAATTAACACAGGATTTTGTTTTTCAGTATACACAGTACAGACAGGTAGCTGATTGTAAGGAGATATTCACTGATTTTGTCCAAAAGCGTTCTCCAGAATCACTGACTCCATCTTTAATTATAATTTTCCCTTCTTTATTCCTTTTCTTCCAGCAGAGTGAAATCTTGATCCACCAGCTCAAAGAAATCACTGGAATCCACGACCCACAGGTCCTCTACAGAGCCTTGAAGGTGAGAGAAAAAAACTGATATTGTCCCTGGTTCTAATCCTCATACTGTCTACTATCTAGTATGGTAGAAACTGATTTAGGATGTCCCGATTCTTGTGGCCAGATTTAGTATGGTTAGAAATACCTGGATGTCTACTAGATACGGACAAGATGTTTAGCGTTGAAAACAGCATTGCTACTTGGGTGATTCTGACCCACAAACCAGTGCCGTCACATCAACGAAGCCTCCGAAAACAAACAGGGATGCGACGGATATAAAAGCAAGAGACAAGATCAAGGCGCAATGTTATGATGAAATAAATTAGTAAAAGTATGCCACCAATACTCTGTTGTACTTTCTTATGCTGTATCTTCCCCCCCCCCCTCTCTCTCTCTCTCTCTCTCTCTCTCTCCCTCTCTTTCTCCCCCTCTCTCTCTCTCTCTCTCTGTTAAAGGCCAGCCAGGGAGACATTGGACACGCTGTTGGTTTGCTGACGACAGAGACGCCAGAAGTTCAGGATCCTGGAGAAATGCAGGAACCAGGGACCACTACAGAAGCCTGGGAGGGACAGAAAGGTACAATGACGTCTCAAATAATCATCCACGACAATGTTGACATAATTTACAAGTACTTCAGTTTAAAGTATATACAGCTCTGGAAGAAATTAAGAGACCAGTCTGGATTTTTCTTCAATTTTCATCTCTACATATTGAAAATGCTCTCTCAAAAAATGTATTGGAATTTAGAAATGTTGTCAGTAGGTTATATTATAAAACCAAAATGTTCATTCTACTCAAACATATGTCTCTAAATAGTAAAACGAGAGACACTGAACATTTGTAGTGGTCTCTAATTTTTTCCAGAGGTGTATATATCAATATTTATTTTTATTTTCAGGAATTCCTAAAGATGAACTGCAGACTGCCATAGAACTCAGCCTGCAGGAGTCTCAACATGCCAACGAAGAGGAGAGAGAGTTTCATAGGTAAGTTGGGATTTATGGTAGTTTTGAAAGAAGTTAGTCTAGTTAGCCTGCTATCGGTGTATGAATGTGTGTGTGTGTGTGTGTGTGTGTGTGTGTGAATGGTAACGTGTGAATGTGAACAGGTCTCCCTTGAAAAAGAGTCTCTTATCTCAATGGGAAATACCTGTATAAATAAAGGTTAAAAAAAAAAAAATTAATAAGTGTTAATCCAGTTCTTTCAGTGCTTTTTAAATGTGTATTGGGTCATTGTGTGTGTGTGTGTCAGGGCCTTGGAGGCGAGTGTGGAGGAGAACGCGGCCCGGATGAAGAGAAAGAGGAGTGAAGCCCAGAGTGAGATGAGTAGCCCGGCCGACTGGCTGCGTCATGACGACTGGCCCGTCGGGATCCGCAACATAGGAAACACCTGCTGGTTCAGCGCTGTCATACAGGTGAGAGTGAACCAATTAACTTTTCTTTTTTTTTCTTTTTTTTTAAAGATTACTTTTTGGCATTTTCAAGCTTTTTTAATCGTTAGTACAGAACCCGGGCCGCGACCACTGCAAACAAGGCCTGAGCTAATATGGTACGCGCTCTATCCAATACGCCACCATAGCGCCCTGAGAAGAACCAATTCACTTCTAATTGGTGACATCAATGACATAGGGATCTGTTGGCGGATGAGAACATGGGATAATTTATTTTTATTTTTAATTTTTTTCTCTGTTTCGTTGTTGTTGTTTGTTTTTGTATTAGGGGTGAAATATATTTTGGAGGTCAAAGGTTACTGAGACCTGACATATTGTGTGGTCTCAATGAACGTGTACCATATTGTAGCTTCTTAGGAGCTGTACCTTCTTTAAAGGTGCTGTAAGCTAAATGGTTCTGTTAGCTAACTTCCTGTCAGTTACTGCAGTTAGCAGTCCCCTCGCTCATCCCTACGTCACCACATTAATGCACTGCGGTCTTCAAGCAGCGAGTTATCTAGCATCATCTCAGATCCATAAGTGTGATTAAAACATGATAAAAACCATCAAAACAGACATTGGGAAGGATTTTTACCTGCTCCGCCATTGTAGGCGCTTACACATTCACCCATCTGTCGCTACCTGCAGTGAGACCATGAGTGAGACGGGTTTCGGTTTGTAGCGTTCTCTCTTGTGATTGGATATTAATTTCGGGTTTACATGGTTTTCCGATTACATGCAGAGCAGCTGAAATCGGCTTTATGAGACGCGCACATTATGAAAGTGATCACTGTTTGAATAAAGAGCGATTTAACACTTATATTAACATAAATAAACCGCTTACTTCACCTTTAAAGCATTAAAGCATCCACCACAAAACCGTATATTTGGCTTATATATACACAGACCTGCTATTTAAAAGGGCTCCTATAAAAACAAATTATATCACTGGTTGTACCAATGCATGTAGGCTATAACACCTTTAAAACACTATTAAAATTCAAATAACAAGGTTCATAACACAGCTGTGAACTCCTAACATATGTTCAGCTAAGCTCCTTCCAACCGCCCACCTGTTTAACAGTGTCTCACAACCTTTAATGCTAAAAGTTAAAAATAGCTAAAAAATCTCCCTCTCTCTCTCCCTCTCTCTCCATTTCTCTCTCTCCCTTCCTTCCTCTCTCTCTATCTCTCCCTCTCTCTGTCTGTCTGTCTGTCTGTCTGTCTCTCTCTACCTCCCTTCCACTCTCTCTCTCTCTCTCTCACACACACATGTATATATATATATAAACACAGTTTCCCTCTCTCTCTCTCTCTCTCTCACACACACATTTATATATATATATATAAACACAGTTTCCCTTCCAAGATTTTCTAACTTTAGTTTGTCGGGCCGACTGTGGCTCAGGTAGTTAAGCGGGTTGGCCAACGATACAAGGGTTGGCGGTTTGATCCCAGCCCGGCCACCTGTGTTTTGGTTGTTGTGTCCTTGGGCAAGACACTTCACCCACCTTGCCTTGTGTGAATGTGTATGATTGCTGTATGTTTGAGGTGGTGGTCGGAGGGCGCGGAATGGCAGCCACGCTTCCGTCAGTCTGCCCCAGGGCAGCTGTGGCTACTACCGCATTTTACCACCTCAGGTATGACTGTGTGTGAACAAATTGAACCTGGAACCCTGTAAAGCGCTTTGAGTACCTTGGAGGTTCGATCCCCGCCCTGCCACCTATGTCATAGTTGTTGTGTCCTTGGGCAGGACACTTCACCCACCTTGCCTTGTGTGAATGTTGATAGTTAGCCTGCTATCAGTGTATGAATGTGTGTGTGAATGGTAACGTGGGAAAGGAAAACAGGTCTCCCTTGCAAAAGAGTCTTCGGCCTCAATGGGATATACCTGTATAAATAAAAGTTAAAAAAAAAGCGATATATAAATCCAATCAATTAATTATTATTATTTGTCAGAGATGTGTTTCACCTTAAAATAAGTCAGCAAATGTTGTTTTATGGCTTCAAAGGTGGAGTCAGTTGTTGTCAAAGTCACTTTTTTGTCAAAATCAGTGAATATCTCCTCATGATCCGCTACCTGTCCGTACTGTGTGCGCGCTGAAAAACATATACACATAATACACAGCCTAGGCTCTGTAAACAGGCATGTTGCTAGCTATGTATGCTGTTTATTAACAAGATTCAGATTTATTTTCAACACACACACACACAGTACTTACAGGTAGCGGATCATGAGGAGATATTCACTGATTTTGGAAAAAATTGATTTTTGACAACAAGCGTTCTCCAGAATCACTAACTCCACCTTGAAACAATCTTTATCGCATTGTGCTTGATCAATTCCAACTTTAAAATAACCTTTTTTCAGCGACTTTAATCTCAATCTAGTATTTATTTAAAAAAACATCAGGAAGTGAACAGAGAGGGTGTGGATGCACATCTCCTAAACGAGAGCTTACAGTGTTTCTCTGCGCTGTTGATTCTATTATAAGTCCATTGCCGGCTGTATTTAGTCGGGACTATCAGGTGCTTATGCTGAAACCTGAGCCCTCATTCAGATTCAGGGGCGAAGGGGGATAATTAAATAGCAAATGATGTGCGGTCCAACTTCCTCTGGGCCCTGTGTGTGTGTGTGTGTGTGTGTGTGTGTGTGTGTGTGTGTGACTGTGATATGGTTCTACATCGATTTAGAAGTCAAAAATAAGTTGTTATGAAAATCCCACCTCCAAAAGTAATTTAAAGGTGGAGTCAGTGATTCTGGAGAACGCTTGTTGTCAAAATCACTTTTGGTCAAAATCAGTGAATATCTCCTCATGATCTACTACCTGTCTGTACTGTGTGTGCACTGAAACAAATGCAGTATTAATACATTGACAGCATAGGCTCTGTAAACTGGTATGCAAACAAAGAGTATGTCAACAAAGGGGTTCCACAGCAGCTAGCAACATACCAGTTAACAGAGCCTAGGCTGTGTATTAACACCCGAATGTTTTTCAGCACACACACACACACACACACACACACACACACACACACACACACACACACACACACAGTGTCATCAGTAAAGATCATCAGTCAAATCATTAATAAAGATGCTAAATATGATAATATCCCAGGTAAACATTAAAATAATGGTTGACACTAAAAAGGTAACCATAACAAATCCAAGTTTACCCACTAAAGGCTAACTAAAACTGCAAAAAAATAAAAATAAAATGACAACATGCATGTGTCAGTAAAATGTTTATGTAATGGATCTGAGCCCTACTGCTGCCCGTCCGCCACCCAACCTCTCCTCATGTAAACACAGCTGTTATAAACATGTTTTAAAAAGCTCTGCACTTTATAATATGTCCTGGCTGCTGAATGCAACTTTAAATTACAACAACAACTTTAGTGTTATCGTAATAGAATACGGGGACAGATTGAGTTCTTCTTAATCTGTTTACTCTTGTGTATTTGTTGTTGATGAAACCTGTATGGAAAAGTGAGGGGTGTAGGGGTTAGAAGTTGTACTCTATCTATCTATCTATCTATCTATCTATCTATCTATCTATCTATCTATCTATCTATCTATCTATCTATCTATCTATCTATCTATCTATCTATCTATCTATCTATCGTTGTAAACACTGAAAATGCTGTAAAGGTGGAGTCAGTGATTCTTGAGAACGCTTCTTGTCAAAATCACTTTTTGTCTAAATCAGTGAATATCTCCTCATGATCTGCTACCTGTCTGTACTGTGTGTGTGCTGAAAAATGTGGTGTTAATACACAACCAAGTATGCAAACAAAGGGGCCAACCATAGCTAGCCTATAGAATCATGCCTGTTCACAGAACCTAGGCTGTGTATTAACACTGGATTTTCTTTTCCAGCACACACACACACAGTACAGACAGGTAGCGGATCGTGAGGAGATATTCACTGATTTTGACAAAAAGTGATTTTGACAACAAGCGTTCTCAAGAATCACTGACTCCAAGATTAAATGTTTATGTGTGTACAACATACCGCCCAATTTTCCTTAATAAAATATTATAACAACAAAATATAAGTCGAAAGAAATGGTTTAAATTCTACAGTACAGACTAGTGTTGTTTGAATAAAAATGCACAAATGCTGCTCAAATAGTAACCTTTAACTGTTTGTGTATTGTGCTATAGTGTAGTGTTGATATTGATGTGTGTAGATGTAACCGAGTCCAACTCTTTTATAATCAAAATAAAACTAATTATTTTCATATCAGATTGAGACTATAAGTGACCAAACAATTCAGCTGTCGGCTCATATTCCCGCTGCTGTACTTTGTGGAGTAAATGACGGTAAAACCGAGATAAGAGTCCAAAGAGACCAAATTGAATTTCCTTGTGAAGTGGAAATTGTTATCAATATTTTCATAAGTGCTCCGAAGCGGCCAGACACACTCCTACACACACACACACACACGCACACACCACATACAGTTTATGGCACATACCGTACAAGAAACTGACGTGGTGTTAATGCATTTAGGTTTAAGTGTCCCATAACAAAGTGAGTGGCAGGGTCTGTGTGCTTGAGTATTATGAAGAAAAAATAAATCCTCCCTGATGTCCTTTGTTACAGTATATCCCTTAAGATATATTTAAATTTTATAATATTAATGCTTGGAGATTACAAATTGTTGCACTGAGTATGGTGCCAAACACATTTACACACTTGTATCAAATAATGTGAATTCAAAATGTGCACATCTGCAGATAAGTATGTGATTTTGTACAATGGGATTTGCTTACAGTATGTAGAATAGTTTTGTCACAAATAATTTTTATTTCTTGGATATTTTTCTACTACAAAGTCAGTTTTACGGATACACACGGGACTATTTTCTACAACTACAAATGGTAGATGGACTCCTCTTACATAGCGCTGTTCCCTGGTTTTTCACAGACTCAAAGCGCTTTACATTGTTTTGTACACATTCACCCAATCACACACACACACATTCATACACTGAAAGCGGCAGCTACCACGCAGGATGCAAGCTATAACCAATGGGAAACAATTTAGGGTTCAGTGTCTCTTTGCCTAGGGACACTTGGACATGTGGCGGGGAGACGGGGGATCGAACCACCGACCCTGTAACCCAGTGGATGACCGCCCTACACACTTTCTGCAGCTACAAATGAGTTATGCACCAAGTTAACCACCATATAACAGTCCTTGTTCTGTGTGTCTTGTTTGCAGTCTCTGTTCCACCTGCCTGTGTTCAGGAAACTTGTTCTGAACTACCATCTGTCAGAGCGCGTGCTGGAGAAGTGCAAGAGCAATGCAGTGAGTAACACACAACCAGCAATGCTTCACATAAAGGACACATTCAAACTACCCAATACTGTATATAATATAAAATAATTGTATTTGGTTTAGCTACGTATTTGTAATGGCAAATATTGTACATTTGTTTATACACAAATACACACACACACGCACACACACACACACACACACACACACACACACACACACACACACACACACACACACACACACACACACACACGCACACACAAATATATCACTAAAAAGAAAATAAATAGTCTGGATTGTATATTTTATAGTTATATGTTTGTAAAGGTAATCTTTTAAATATAATTTTCCATTTCCTGTTTTTATTAGAATTTGTATTTTATTATTTATTTGTGTCATTGCCTCACCAGGACAAGAGGAACCTGGCCTTCATGCAGGAGCTGCGTTGTCTCTTTGCTCTGATGGTCGGCTCCACGCGGCGCTTTGTGGATCCGTCGGCTTCAGTCGAACTGCTGAGAGACGCATTCAGGACCAGCGAGGCTCAACAGGTACAATGCACTTCCTGTTAAGAATATTCATTTAAAGTTTGCTTAAAGCTATGTGTGTGTGTGTGTGTGTAGATGTCTTTGTGTTGCTGTGTGTGTGTGTGTGTGTGTGTGTGTTGCTGTGTGTGTGTGTGTGTGTGTGTGTGTGTGTGTGTGTGTGTGTGTGTTGTGTGTGTGTGTGTGTGTGTGTGTGTAGTGCGTAACACAGTCTAGTCACGATGAAAAATAGTTTTTATTTAAGGTCGACTAAAAGTTGGAGTCAGTGATTCTGTTGAATGTTTGAGGTAAATTTTTTGTTTGCTGTTGTCAGAATCAGTGAATATCTCCTCACGATACGCTACCTGTCCGTACTGTGTGTGCGCAGTGAATATTTCTTCACAATATTTCGAAGGCATAAATATTTGTCACAACAATGACTCTGTTTTTGTTTACTACTATTTTCTTTGCAGGTTACAACAAAGCCGCCTAAATTTAGATCGTTCAGAAAAATTAGCCTCAAGTTAAGATATTTTGTCAAACTACTCTGTCCAAGTTCAGGAGTGACATTTGTATCCTTTCTACATTTCAGGATGTCAGTGAGTTTTCCCACAAGCTGCTGGACTGGCTGGAGGACGCGTTTCAGCTCGCCGCCAACGGAAAGTACGTTTAGATGTTATGTTCATTTCATCATGTGAATGTCGATAGTCTGCTATCAGTGTATGAATGTGGTCTCCATGGGATTTACCTGTATGAATAAAGGTTACAACTCCTTTTGTTTACTAAACTACAGAAATATAATGTTTACTATACTGTTTATTTCACTTTCAGAAATGCAGAAGACAAACAGAAGAACCCGATGGTGCAGCTTTTCTACGGAACCTTTGTGACAGAGAGGAGACATGAAGGTACGAGTTTATATACGTTGTTTTTTTTATCATGGTGACAAAATATACAATTTGTGTTTCCAATCACTAACATCTTTTTTGATCTGAATGCTGTTTGCAGTATGTGTTAAATATATTTACCTATCTATCTATCTATCTATCTATCTATCTATCTATCTATCTATCTATCTATCTATCTATCTATCTATCTATCTATCTATCTATCTATCTATCTATCTATCTATCTATCTATCTATCTATCTATCTATCCAGGTAAAACCTTGTGCAACATTGAGCAGTTTGGTCAGTACCCGCTGCAAGTCAACGGATTCAACAACCTGGACGAGTGTCTGGAGGGAGCCATGGTGGAGAAGGACATCGAGTCACTGCACCCAGAACACAGCGCCACCTCTGCCCGGGAGGTGAATTACACCAAATGACTGTGTGTGTGTGTGTGTGTGTGTGTGTGTGTGTGTGTGTGTGTGTGTGTGTGTGTGTGTGTGTGTGTGTGTGTGTGCGTGCTTGAGTGAATGAGTGAGTGACATGATACTGTTTTTAATTTTACCATCCTGCAAACATAATACAGTAAATCCCTGTATGCGTGATAATTACATTTGCGGAAAATTACGTGTGACGTTGGTGGTAGGCAAATCATTACGTCAGTGGGGAAATTACATTAAAGTTGGGGTGGAGGATTTGGGGAGAAAATGGCAGTTGGGATAGAGATTCGAATCCAAATACCTCAACCGCTCCACTTGTTCTCTTTGGTCCCTCCCCTATGGTCCCTCCCTGACACGCTCTACACCAACAACATCGTGCCAAAGTGAATGGACAGTCCCAACAGCCAATAGGAACAGAGAATCGGAGCCTCGCTCTGATTGGTAAATAAATTCAACCATTATCATATCTCCTCCACTCCACTCCCTCTGGGACATGGACTCCATCATTCTGGTGGTGAACATGAGGCTGAAGTGTATAGCTCATGTTAACTTTGACCAATTAGAAATCATATACCCCAGCTTTAAAAGCTGAATATTTTTATTACGTTTGCATGAAATTACTTTTGCGAGTTTTGTGCAGTTTGATACTTTGCTAAAAAAGTCGTATTGTTTCTTTCTGTTGCAGAGATGGTTCAAGAAGTTGCCACCGGTGTTGACGTTTGAACTGTCACGATTTGAATTCAACGCTCAGCTCGGTCGCCCTGAAAAGATCCACAAGAAACTGGAGTTCCCACAAATCATTTACATGGACAGGTGAGATAAGAATTTTTTTTCTTAATATTGCTTATGATCTAAAAATCCGCCATTAAAATATTTTTTTTGTAAGTAAAATGTGTATAAACTTAGAAGGCTAGAAAAACAACAGGCCTTTAAGTGTGTATTTAAATGTGTCAGCAAATCTTTAAGACATGTTCTGATGTACAGACCAATTTAGATAGATAGATAGATAGATAGATAGATAGATAGATAGATAGATAGATAGATAGATAGATAGATAGATAGATAGATAGATAGATAGATAGATAGATAGATAGATAGATGGATGGATGGATGGATGGATGGATGGATGGATGGATGGATGGATGGATGGATGGATGGATGGATGGATGGGTGGATGGATAGATAGATAGATATCACCTTCCCTGCAATATTAGATATTTCAGAGAGTGTATTAATATGTAAGATTTAAATAATTTCCAATTTTTTTTCCGAATAACTGTATTTTTTTGTGTCCAGATATCTTCACAAAAACATAGAACAGACCCACGAGAGGAGAGGGGAAGTGAAGAAACTCAAGGATCAACTCGCAGCCCTTCAACAGAAACTTGAGTGGTGAGTTACCCGTTCAAACACTTCTACTTTACCTTATGGGAACACATCTTTTTACAAAAATGCTTTATAGCAATTTGCATTACATAACGGGGTGCTCTTGGTATAGTGGTTAGAGTGTTTTTTTTATTTATTTGTTCGAAATAAATAAAAAATCCATTTTTTTTTAAGATATTTTTTTGGCATTTTTATGCTTCATTGATAGTGTAGAGACAGAGGTGAAATGGGGCAGAGAGGGGAGTGACATGCAGAGATCGACCACGGGCTGGAATCGAACCCGGGTCCGCTGCTGGCCGAGGCCCATGGGGGGGGACGCCCTACCAACTGAGCTAAGGGCGCCCCCTATAAAAACATTTTCAATTAAATGTATTCCATTTCTATTCCCAGCTATAAGAACTACGGCTCCGGCCCTTCTAAATACCCTCTGGCGGACGTGCTGCAGTTTGCGTTGGAGTTTGCTACAACTAAACCGTCCAGTGTTTCACCAGCCGAAGATCTCCGAGCGACTTCCCCTTCCCCGATAAACCTCACTGAAGTCAACTCCAAGGACAACAGGTAGAGTAACAAACATTTTTTAAATATGTTAATTTGCCAGTATTTCACTTTTCTTTTTATTTATTTTTTTAACCTTTATTTATACAGGTAAATCCCATTGAGACCGGAGACTCTGTTACAAGGGAGACCTGTTCCCATTTACACTATCGACATTCACACAACTTATTATTATGCAGTGGGTTAGAGTCCCACAGAAATAGGTTAAAGTCATGTTTACAAATAGTAATCCTCAGTTACTTATGATTTATATTTTTTTTTCTTCTTTTAAAAAAATCGAAAATGATCTTTACATGTTTAGCTGTATAGTGTAGTGATAGTTTGATCCCTCAAAATATTTATAAAAAAAAATTAAAAAATGATACCACAACTTTCTGACACTAACTAATGCTTTTATTTGCTTTCATAGTGACTGTGCAGACCCAGATTCGGAGGGTCTTGGTGTTTTGAGAAAAATATCTTTACATGTTTAGCTGTATAATATACTGATAGTTAGATCCCCCCCAAAACATTTTTTAAAGAAATAAAACTAACACCCCCACATTCTCACAGTACTAACTAAATTAATTAATTTCTTAACTTTACAGTGACAGTGCAGACCCAGATTCGGAGGGTCTTGCTTCCAGTGTTTCCAGTTGCCAGCGAACCCCGATCTACAAGCCCTTCACGCAGCACCGTCCCCCCGTCGACTGCCCCCCCCATCCCGCCCCGCACAGCGTCACAGACGAGGAACTGCACTACGTCAAGACGTGTCTGCAGCGCTGGAGGACTGAAGTGGAGAACGACATCATTGGTATTCTGACGCACGCACTCATACTTTCACTGTTTCAATTTTGACGTAAAAAAATATATATGTAAAAAAAAACAAAAATAATTGCACTTACACGTTACCCCTACATCTAGCACTTTTTAAACATGTGGCACTTTGTAATCTGGCTGAGTTGAAGCAAATGTACATGAGTGATTCTTGCTGTTCTGAGTTGAATGCACACATTTTACCTTGCTCTCCCAAAATGTCTCCCAAAAAGAGTAACAAAAATTATGAAATAAATTAATTTGGAAGAATAACATTCTTATTTGTGTCTTTTTTTGTTTTGTGTGTTTGTGTGTGTGTGTGTGTGTGTGTGTGTGTGTGTGTGTGTGTGTGTGTGTGTGTGTGTGTGTGTCAGAGCTGAAGGCGAGCATTGACAGGCTCAGTCAGATGCTGGAGGGAATGTACACAGACAACAACCTCTGCCAGGTAAGACGTAAACTCATCTCACTTTGACTAGTCAGTGCTTATTTTCATCAAAATCTTTCAGTTGATGATACAAGCGTGAAAATGGCATGAGCAGTCTCCATGGGTCACTGACAAGAAAAGTGTCCGAGACATTTGAAAATTGTGAATTCATAAAGTTCTCATAGAAATGTAGCTATTGGGTTTTTTCATATTATTATAACTTTTTTTAAATTTTTTGTCTCGGACAATTTTCTTGTCCAGTGATCCATGGAGACTGCTCGTGCCAATGTTCACGCTTGTATCAGGAATTGAAAGATCGATTAATTTTTTTTATCAATTCAAAAACCGTCGGCATTGTACATGTCATGTGTGTATGTCTTTAAAAAATATTAAGTCTTTAATAAAGAAAATAAAGAAATTCAAAAACTAATCTTATATAATATAGGTGCCGTACAGACTCCATGCAGTGTGTATGAATGTGGTGAGAAATGTAAAGTGCTTTGGGGCTGAGAAAATCTGCTAAAAAAGCGCTATATAAGTCAAGTCCATTTAACATTTCATTGTACATGTATTGTGTATGTCTATAAAAAAGTATTTCAAAAAAAAAAAGTATTATTTAAAAAAAAAAAAAAAAAAACTCCCACTTATCTCAATAGGTGCCATACAGACTCCATGCAGTGCTTGTGCACGAGGGCCAGGCGTCCGCGGGTCATTACTGGGCGTATATCTACGATCACGCCAACCAGCGCTGGATGAAATACAACGACATGTGCATCACCGAGTCCACCTGGGAGGAGCTGGAGAGGGAGAGCTTTGGAGGCATGACAAACGCGAGCGCCTACTGTCTGATGTACATAGACGACAGGCTACCACAACTCATCACAGGTAGAGAGGGGATTCACCTGTCTGTCTGTCTGTCTGTCTGTCTGTCTGTCTGTCTGTCTGTCTGTCTATCTGTCTGTCTGTCTGTCTGTCTGTCTATCTGCATCAATAATAAATAATGTTCTTATTGGGCAACAGCATTAAGGATCTGTGTTAAAGCTATAGTGTGTCAATTGTTTGGCAATGGCTTGAATTAAACCAACATTTATTCATATTAAAAAGTTATGCACTATAACTTTAATGTTACTGTTATTCTTTAAGTATTTCTTAACGGCCAAAGTATTCATGCAAACATTTTAGAAATCGGTTCATCCTAGCCTGAGAAAAGGCAGAAAGAGTGTTTTATGGTCTCACTGTCTAACCCTACATTTTCCCATGCGTGACATCACACATGGAAAAATGTAGGGTTAGCATTAACAGGACAGCTGGGCCAAGGGAAGACTGAGGGAAGAAAAACCTCATTCATTATATTATAATAGCGATTTTATATTGATAGAACGCTGGTTCCGTATGGGTAAAGTATTCCTTTAAGTATTTTTAACGGCCAAAGTATTCATTTTGTTGAATGTGTTTATAAACAGACACCACAGACGATGAGACGGGCCAGGTGCTTCACGGTCTGGACTCTCTGCCGTCCGTCCTGAGACGTTACGTCAACGAAGACAATCGCTGGTTCCAGCAAGAGCTGAGCGAGTGGCAGGAGCAGTTCAGCCAGAACGCTGCACCGCAGGGCGAATCTACGGCCACCACCGCCTCCGCAGACCCTCAAAACCCAAACCCTGACCCTAACCCAAACCCTGAGACTGACCCCCATGACCCCATAACACACAGTGAGGATGGTGGGCCACAAACAGAGGAAGCATCTCAGGTAAGTTTAAAATTACATTTAAAAGTAAATTAAAGATCTACTTCACCTGTGGAAATATGAAGGTGTATTGATCTCTGAGATCCTGTGTAGTATACATGTGCAAACATTTTAGAGATCGGATCATCCTAGCCTGAGGAAAGGCAGAAAGAGTGTTTTATGGTCTCACTGTCTTATCCTACATTTCCCATGTGTGACATCACACATGGGAAAATGTAGGGTTAGGAACGCTTAGTATGCCTCTAATGGCCAATTTGTAAAATTCAGGCAAATAAGTCTGTTTTATAATGTGTGGTTATCAACCCTGACCCTCATAACCCCTTAATACAGAGGGAGGATGGAGTGGAGCTTACGGATGGAGCCGGACCCTCCACAGAAGACCCAGAGGTGGAATCGACTTCAGAATCACAACCAGAGCCGGAGGAAGAGAAAGAGACAGAGACAGAGCCCACAGAGAAACATGAAGGTTTGTAGAGTTTTGTTTTGTTTAATTTATTTTGGTCGTTTTCCAACTTATAGACAATAGAATCAGTCAAGATTTAGATAAACTTTAGATAAAGTAAACACACATTAAAGGTTCAGTAAGTGATTTTTAGCTAACGTCCTGTCAGTGACTAGCAGTTAGCAGTCCCCTCCCTCGTCCCTACGTCACCACCACATCAACACACAGCCGTCTTTGTCAGATAGTGCCGCGATGGAGAGCAGCGAGTCATCGTTCACCGGGCACAGAGACCACGCCTCTGTCTCCTGATTGGATAAAAACCAGGATGCCCAGATTAGTACTTACTTCTGGGAATATTTTGTGTATTACGTCTTTTCAAACGACACAAAAGGTGTTTTTTTATTATTTATTGCTTCTGTATACTTCATTGTAAACGGTCCGACGAGCATTGCATACACAATTGACGGTTAGAGTAGACAGTATGTATTGTACACATGTTGAGTATGTAGGAGAGAGGCTTTTCGAACACAGCCCCTCACACAGCTGTCAAGCTTTCTCAAGGCCTTCCAGTGTCCTTGCAGATGGCAAAACAGGTGGAGAGTGTTCTGCCCCCTGGACAGTCGGTTTAATTTTGGCCACATTAGCGCCCCCTGTGGTTAAGTGTGGTGCTGCAGTCTATTATTAAACCAGGAAGTTGGCCCACATGTCTTAGTAATGACAGTAGTTGTCAGTAGAGATGTCAGCCGAGCCGCATGGTGTATCAATCCGTTGCAATCCTCTGATTTGCCCCATCGTAGGCATTGCCTGTGAGTAGATTTATATTGTTTAAGATTTGGTTATTCGTTTCTGAGGAATATTTTAGTCATTAATAGGATTTGTTGATGTTTTTATTAGGTTATAAAACTGCTATTATTTGCTATATATGCTAAGTCATGCTAGTACATTATATCTCAGTAGCATCATGAAGCTCACACTGTAATATGGCGTTATATTTGAGTACATATTTCTGTGTTCTTATGTTTAAATTAATATTTTGCGTATTTCTTGTCTTTGTTTTTTGGACTAGAAGAATCAGAGTTACCGTCACTGTCGCCATTGGAGACGTCTGGCTGTCACCCTGACGACAGCAGCAGTGCAACAGTCACTGACACCATGGCAACAAGCCAGAGCGCCACACAAGCCGAGAAGGAGATGCAGAGTCAGGTGGGCAAGTTCATGACTCCCTGTGTGTGTGTGTGTGTGTCTACTGCCTTTAGGGGGGTGACCACATTGACACTTTTGTTAATTCTAGCGCCCCCTTTGGACTTAAGCGGTAGTGTTTTTACTACGCCAGCTGTAGTTCCTGGGTGAGCGTACCCACGACAAAGGCATTAAGAAAAACTATATTAAAATATCATTCTTTGCCCTGGGAGTGACTAGACAGACACATTTTCGTTGAATTTGGCTCAACTAGAAACACATTTAGAAAGGTTTTAAGTAGCCATTTTAATTAGACATTTTTATAATCTTAGCGCTGGTGATTTTCCTTTGGAAAAAATATCTTTGGGGGACTCTAAAAAATCTCTATGCAGGAAAAACCTTGCCTGCTGTCACCCCCACTCACCCCCTACTGTTAAATATGGGTCACACATTCCACCACTAAAATAACGTGGGTAAATCTGGGTCAGGGATCTTATTTCACCACTTAACATAGATAGCAACACAGAGCCCGGCTTTAAGGTCAGAGACGGAAATGTACTGATGGGGTAAAGGTAAATGAGTCAGTATAACTGTACTTACAGCTCCGGAAAAAATTAAGAGACCAGTCTGGATTTTTCTTCAATCTTCATCTCTACATTTCTCAATGGAAATGCTCTTTAATTACAATTTTTTGGGGGGAATTTGGTAGAAATGTTGTCAGTAGTTTGTAGTATAAAACCAAAATGTTCATTCTACTCAAACATATGCCTTTAAATAGTAAAGAAAGAGACACTGAACATTTGGAGTGGTCTCTTTATTCTTTCCAGAGCTGTATATAGCACTTTTAAAAACGCTATAATAATAATAATTTTTATCAACTCATTTTTTCGACACACATTGGCTTGTTCATCATACTTTTTTTTTACTTGTGTCTTCCGATTTAATGGTAACACCCTGACATGAAAAACTTAGGAAAACTTAGGGAAACTCACATTTTCAAGGCAACTGCCAGCACTAGATATTTGTGTTTTGAGGCTAAAACTAAGTTTTAAGGAAAACTGTCTACATTTGAGTCAACACATTTTCCTACAAACTAAAGAGTTTAAGTTAATACTATCTATTTTTTAAATTAAATTAAATTATTTATATTTAGCATGTGTTTTTTTTCTTTCAACATTTTTGTAATATATGTCCTCTGTGTTCCTATGTTCTCATTTTGGGAGTGTAGTGTAAATTGTATTTTGTTTCCCTGCATTTCCAGTACGTCCCTTGGCAAGGAAAATAATGCTTCTTTGCTTTTTTTTTTTTTATATTGCTGAAGACCCACTTTTTTTGCATTGGCCTTTAACACAAGTTGAGACTTTGACACTCCTACGTTTTTTTTTCTCATGAATCTCATATGTTGTTTTTTATTGTATCTTCTACAGCACTTTGTTCAACTGATGCTGTTTTTAAATGTGCTATAGAAATAATTTTGACTTTGACTTTCTTTGACTTAAACTTAAATCTTATTCAAACTCTTTCTCTTCGTCAGACTCCTGTCCCTGAAGCAGATCTTAGTAACCAGGCAACAACATCGGTACCTCCCAACGTTCCGATTGAGAAGACTGACACATCACCGTCGGTAACAGCAGACCTGTTCCCGAGAGCTGAAGGTGAGTTAAGTGAAGTTACTTTATTAGTCAATGGTTGGTTGGTTACATTGAAATTCGTCTTTTCGCAAATCCCCTCTCAAGTTACCACACTCCAGTCTCCCGTACTAGTGGAGCAGATAAGTGCTACAATCTTTCAATTTGTGATACAAGCGTGAAAATTGTCATGAGCCGTCTCCATGGGTCACTGACAAGAAAATTGTCCGAAAAAAAGCAAATGAAAAAATTATTAAAAAAAACACAATACATTTCTATGACAAATTTTCAAATTCACAATTTCAAATGTCTCAGACAGTTTTCTTGCCAAGTGTTCCCATGGAGACGGCTCATGCCATTTTCACGCTTGTATCATCAACTGAAAGATTCTGACGAACATAAGCACTTAGCCGCTCCACTATAGCAACTATGGCTGTAACAATGCACTTATCGTACCCAACCGTCACAATACAGGCAATTCAAATGTTCCGGTGGTGAACTGCGATATGTAATTCTGGCGTGAATATGCTGAATGTTCAGGCTTGTTTTGATTGCGGTGCGGAACTTACACTTTTATTTATGAAGTATTTTATTAATTGGAGAATTTGCATAGGCCATCCTACCCTCCCTAAGTAACAATATTTTGTGCGTCATTACACCTTTTAGTAGAAACCCCTGAAGAAGAGTCAACCCAGGAAGTGTCCGGGACGGAGCAGGAAGTGGTCGTGGCTCGGAGCAGACAGAGGCCGACCGAGGACGTTGTGTCTGAAGTCGACATCCCAAACGTCGGCCGCATCACCGTGAGGGCCGACGCAGACGGGTACAATGAAGAGGTGAGTGTGTGTGTCTTTGTGTTTGTGTGTGTCTGTGTGTGTGTTATAATGTGAAATAAATGTGTGTGTGTGTGTGTGTGTGTGTGTGTGTGTAGGTGTGTTTGTGTGTGTGTGTAGGTGTGTTTCTGTGTGTGTGTGAAAGAGAGAGAGAGAGAGAGAGCGACTGAGAGAGAAAGAGAGAGTGAGGAACTAATGTACACAATGAAGAGGTGAGTGCAGGGTGTATAATGTGAAATAAATGTGTGTGTGTGTGTGTGTGTGTGTGTGTGTGTGTGTGTGTGTGTGTGTGTTATACTGTTAAATAAATGTTTGTGTGTGTGTGTGTGTGTGTGTGTGTGTGTGTGTGTGTGTGTGTGTGTGTGTGTGTGTGTACATTCTGGAATAACGCTGGATTAAATGTATTAAAAGATAAAAAACAAAGAAATCACTTGTACTTTATAATGTGTTTTTTGGTAGCTTTGAGTGTGTCTTGATTGGCTGCCTAGTATGTGCTATAACTCACTAGGGGTGGGAGGAAAGGCCTAATAAAGTAACTTAACTTAACTATAACTCAGTCCTGTTTCTCCTCAGATGATGTTGACTCCAGCGATGCAGGGCGTCATCATGGCCATCGCCAAAGCTCGGCAAATATTCGATACGGAAGGTCCAGAGGCCGGACTCATTAAGGTAAGGGGATTTGTGTGTGTGTGTGTGTGTGTGTGTGTGTTAAAAATGCATTTTTGGCATGTTTTTTAAGAAGAAAAATAGACAAACAATCTCAGAGAATTATGTTTTTTCCTGCAGTGTCTTGCCCTTGACCAAATTCCCACTATTTTATTATCTTTTTTAAATGTTATATACAGAACACAAACACACAACCAAAAAAGTGAACACACATATAAAAGACAAAACAAAATAAACAACTTACTTACTTAATTTTAACCTTTATTTATACAGGTAAATCCCATTGAGACCGAAGACTCTTTTACAAGGGAGACCTGTTTTCCTTTCCCACGTTACCATTCACACACACATTCATACACCGATAGCAGCAGGCTAACTATCGACATTCACACGAGGCAAGGTGGGTGAAGTGTCTTGCCCAAGGACACAACAACTATGACACAGGTGGCGGGGCGGGGATCGAACCCCCAACCCTTTGATCATCGGCCGACCCGCTCTACCAACTGAGCCACAGTCGCCCACAGTTACTTTACTTAACATGTTTTCTAAGGACATTGTTTATACTAAAGGTTAATGTTGAGCAAGACGTCATGAAGGCCACTTCAGCGCTGCAGTATGGTCGAGGAAAGGCTGCCATATCAGCTTACATTTTTCTACTTTTCCTGATATCTCGTTTGATGTTTTTTTTTAAATTATTATCTTTTCCCCTAGGCGTTCCATGAGGAGTATGCCCGTTTATACGAGCTATCCACGGAGGAGACGACTCCCCAGGACGACCCGCGGCTGCATCATTCTCTGGTTTACTTCTTCCAGAACAAAGCCCCCAAACGCATCATAGAGAGAACGCTGCTGGAACAGTTCACTGACCGAAACCTCAGCTTTGACGAGAGGTACGTTATGCCTTTTAATATACAGCCTATACACAAGTCCTGTTTACAAATAGGTTAAAGTCCTGTTTGGTTTGCACAGTGGGTTATAGCCCCACATTCATTCGCTTTTCTAATGTCTAATTTTATACTTGATGTATTTTAATCTTGATGTATTTTATACCCCTGTGAAACACTTTGAATGGCCTTGTGTCTGAATTGTGCTATAGAAATAAACTTGCCTTGTCTTACCTTACACATACACAGAAAAATGGCCCTTAGACTTTAGTTTATTATAGTGGATCAGTTTTCAAAATGTATAAAGAATATAAATACTGATAGGCTATTGAGAGGTACGTACACTTTATATACAGTCTATGGTACATACACAGTGAGAAATATAAGTGAGAGAGAAGGATCCACTATACTACTATAGCTTTGACGAGAGGTACGTATGCCTTTTATATACAGTTTATGGTACGTACACATTCTGAAACGGTTTTCAAAATATTAATACAGATAGGCTATTGACAGGTACGTACACTTTATATGATAATAATAATCTGTTTTACGTATGCCTTTTATATACAGTAGGTACACATACACAGGCAAAAGGCCTTTAGACATTGGTTTATTATAGTGGATCGGTTTTCAAAATGTTAATACAGATAGGCTATTGACAGGTACGTACACTTTACATACAGTCTATGGTACATACACATACACAGGCAAAAGGCCACAATAAAAAACTGGTGGCTAAATTGAATGGGACAAAGTTAGTTATGTAAGCTTTGACGAGAGGTATGTACAGTAAACTTTTATATACAGTCTAAAGTACATACACATACTGAGAAAAGAATAGAAATTGGACTATCAAGTGGATCAAGTTTAAAACATTTATGAAAAAAATAGGTATACAGGCAATTGTCCAAAAAAATCCCAAAAGATGATGATTTACTAAACCATTCAGCATTCTGCACTGAACAACTTTTTTCAAGGAAACATTTTCCCGCCAAGTTTTCATGATAATCAATCAAATGTGTTCAAATCAATTTTGTGTGCAAGTTTTTAGTCTTTCGATGGAATCTGAGTTCACGGTTTAGAAACAGGCACATTTGTAAAAATAATAATATTAATATTTTTTTAAACATAACTTTGCTGTGCTAAGAAGGTGATGAAGGTTAAAATCAAGTGGATCACAGTTTTAGTGTGTCTAAGCAATCCAGAAAAAACATCTGTAACAGCGATTAAGAAGACATACAGCAGTGGTTCTCAAAGTGTGGGGCGCGATCGTGGACCGGTGGGGCTTGAAAATATCCCCACCTCCAAAGTGGGGAATCACAAAGAAAGTTTGAGAACCACTGACATCCAGTAAAGAGTAACCCATATGCATGTGTATTACGCCCTCTAGTGTTCATGACAGGCATTGCAGCATAGTGTGAATGTGTGTGTGTTAGATATCAATCCTATCGTGTTTATTTCCACACAGGGCCATCAGTATCATGAGAGAAGCCCGAACAAAGCTACGCCTCATCAAACCAGACGACATGGACATGGATGAATACCTGGTACTGACTAACAAATGGGTTCAACTCTTGAGTTATTGGTCAATTGGTGTATTTTTTTTGTGATACACTTGTTGTGTTTTTAGGGGGTTTATCTGTCCTATATTTCTAATAATTTGTTGCTATTTTAAACTGTTTGGTATAATAAGAATAGTGTCTAAACGTAGCTTTAAGTTTGATATATTCAGTTTTTATCTTATTATCGACAACATCTATTAAAGGTTCAGTGTGTAGAATTAAAAGGAATTGAGGACAGTGGTGGATGATGCCATCTTTAGTAACTATAGCTTCTTGTCCTCGAAGGCCACCATAGCTTCTGTAAATTCTCCAAAAAGGGAAGGGGTTAGCAAGGGAGCGTCGGCATCTACAATCTCACCACAAGATGCTGCCAAAATACTCCAAATAGTACACACTGTGCCTTTAATTTTACTGCACACACAGCAGAAGAAGTGACTATGTTGTTGTTTGTGTTTCACAGCAGTGGCACGATGACTACAAGCTTTTCAGAACGGTGTTTGTTTACCTGCTGACGGGGCTGGAGCACTACCAGCATGGGAAGTAAGTGTTCAACATTCACCAGCACACACACACACACACACACACACACCCGGTGAGATTTCAAAGCAAGATACACCAAATCTATACATAAATAAATACTACATAGGGTTAATACTCTACAAGTGATTTGTACAAACACATGTCAAGACAACGAGGCATGTCAATAAAAATGCAAATAGAAAAAACGTTGAAGAATTCAAAAGTTTGAGCGCAGAACGAATGAATGATTTGCCAAAGCGAGAATTCACCTGCAAAGACTTGACTCCATCTTTAAACACTTCAAACAGAGGTATAGGGCCATGATTCTCACAGGCTACAGGGCTAAAGTAGCCTGGCTCCGCCCGCCCGCCTACTTCCGGCCAAATTTTATTTTCCCTTCAGTAGTCAGTCTGGGTGTACAGCCCATTTCCCAGTTTTGCTGGAGATTCGACAGCCGGTCCAATCAGCGAACAGAGCGAGTGGCTGAGAACGATGACGTCGAAGTCGCGCTCCAGTTTCAGTTGCCAGAAGCCGGCTCATGACACACGTGACGACCAAACGTTATGCGATTGGTTGGCTAATCCAGAGTGGCACTGGGCAGATCCAATAGTTTTAAACTTTAACAGACACCCGCCTCCATGAGTGAACGTTTGCCAATTAAAGCACTGCCAGACCTTCTGTACAAATGAAATGAAGTACGATGGTCTGGTAGCACCAGGCTAGGGCTAAAGGGGTCTGTATAAGAAATAAATTCAAATCATTTACATTGTGTGTGTGTGTGTGTGTGTGTGTGTGTGTGTGTGTGTGTGTGTGTGTGTGTGTGTGTGTGTGTGTGTGTGTGTGTGTGTGTGTGTGTGTGTGTGTCAGGATGCGTGAGGCTCTGACCTATCTGGCTCATGCGTACGAGACCAACAGCAACCTGCTGAAGAACGGAGAGAAACGAGGAATGGAGAAATCCCTCATCGGAAACTACAGACGGAAATGTCTCACTGTGAGTTCAAGTTCAACTTTGCAAAGATTTATTTTTATTAAGAGATGCTAAGAACAATGTTTCAGGTTGCATTCATGTATTTTGAAAAAAAATAGTAAAACTCAAATTCTCAAGTTTCATCTCTGTCTCTCTGACCTGTTGTTATAAACCAGAGACACAACACAAATGCAAAAATACCCGCTCCCCGATCCCCAAACCACCACGCACAGACTTTTCTAAAGTAAAATAAATTCAACTGAGCAATAAGGAAAAAACAACAAAGCTTCAGGGCGAGTTGATGCCTAAAACCTAATCTGGAAACAAAAAGAACGAGCGATCCCTAACCTCAACATGAGACAAACTCTGTCAAATAAATGGCAACTCACCCCTACCGGACATAATTAACTACAATAACTAACACATAATAAATAATAATAATGGTTCGGGAATCTGCGAGCGAGTGCTGCTGCTGCTGCTAATCATGCCACCAGCTGAGTGACTCCGGCGGAGCCTTTGAATGCCTGGAGGCTGAGAGCGAGCCAATCACCAGCACCTGCACCTGCACCTGTACAGAATAGCTCATTCACACGCAGAGGTCTCACTCCCGCAAACCACTCAGGAAAAACAAAAGGAAAACAGCAAAGAACTAAACCAAACTAACAACATAGGCCAGGGCCGTAACACCTGTCAATCAAAAAAAGCATGACATTTGTTTTAAAATGTTGACGATCATTTCTCCTATCCCCTACACCTCTTGCTCCCAGGCCCTGAATGCCTCTGCGTCGCGGCTCTTCTGTAGCGGTGTGGAGCAGAGCGTTTCGGAGGCCGTGAGTCTGATGGATGAGGTCATCATCCCGTGTCTGCACCTCATGAGCCGAGACCGACACCTGTCACCTGACGACCACGACGCCATGGAAACCATACGCAGCAACTGGTGCTCCTGTTTAGGGCAGGATATGGAGGGTGAGATTAACAGGGATACACAAAAGCATGCACGCACGCACGCACACACACACACACACACACAGCTATGTCAGCTATATGAACGTTATTGTTGTCTGGAGGGTGTGATTGAGATTAATGAATGCATTTATCAAATTAAAAAATATTACAAAAGTTTATGGCATTACGTTGGTTTAGGAAGTATTCTGATCCTTCAAATTCTACCAAACGTTTGTGCTACAAACTCGTATTGTACAGTCACTATAAATTAAACACTTTCTAACATGTAACTATGGCTCTGTCAACAATACATTAACTAACTCTACTAAAATACTCTCAAAATGACCTCTATTTCTCCTCTTCCTCTCCCTTCCTTCCAGCATTCATGTTTGAATAAATAAAATAAAATAAACTCTTCCCTTCTTTTCCCTTCTCCTTCCAGCGTCCTTGCAGGTGAAGCTTGGAGAGTTCTTGCCCCGTGTGTTGGAGGGTTCAGGGGAAGCCATCGCGCTCAAAGACCCTCCGAACGTCCCTCCTACGCCCGCACACGAGCTGTGTGATCGCCTCGCAGCTGTCATAGAGTCCATACACAAAACATCTGCAGTCGCTGTGCAGTAAAACAGACAGACAATGAAAAACTAAACAGCACCATAAAAAAATGCAATTCATTTTAATTTGAACCTCCGATCAACGTTTAGATTATTTTTAACAATGGTGGGATGGCATAGCTTATACCTATTGTTTATGTTGTTATAAAAGGGCTGTGCTGATGAAGGACTGGGGCTTAGTCATTTTAACAACCTTCAGAATAGTGCTGAGAATGATTATGGAAAGATTAGTTGATGTAAGTGCTTCAGAAGTTGAGATTGTTGGTCCAGAGTATAATGTTGTGATAGTGTCCGTTAAAGATGGTTGTATAGGAGAAATATACAGACGCAAACAGACAAGGTTTAGTCACATAAACACCTGAATGTACATGTTGGACCTTTAATTTATACTAGTATGAAAGAGGACATGTTATGGAAGATAAATAGACAAAAATCTCAAAATTGCTTGAAAACAACAATGTTTTTGCCCTGCAGTGTCTCAAATTAAAATAGTGCCAATTCTACATGAAGTGACTGTTGGTAGGAAATGTTGTTCTCATGCTTAATAGTAACATGCTGTTTATGTTAATATATGTTTTATATTTACTTTGTATTTTTTCAATTAAGAATTCTAGGACAATTTTACATGTAGGTGAAGTAAGAATGGAAAATATATTTAGTACTATATTATGCATAGGGATATTAATTGGCAGTGCTTTCTGTAGAACTGCTATACTGTATGTATGCTCGATTTTCAAGTGGCACGTTTGACTGCACTTTGCTGAACAGAATTGCCTTTTTGAACGCTTCTTTGTAAACTATGTAAAACAACCCTTTGAAAGGAAAGAATTGGGACATACATTTAAGTCCCAAACGCAACGTAGTATGATGAATTTAATCCTGAAAATGGGGATTTTTCAGTAACATGGGGACATTCTGACAACCATGAACTGATGCTGATTTCACTGCTTTTTCACTTGTAGTCTGTGATGATGAAACTCAATAAATATTTTAAATACTCAAAGTACTCCTTTGATTATTGACTGTTCTGTAAGTGATAATTAAGGCAAATTTCGGGTTTTATAAACCTACAACCTACAATTTGGTTAAATAAGAGCAATAATGATCTGAGAGAGAGCGGGAGGGAGGGAGGGAGAGAGAGAGAGTCAGGTTTAAATTAACATATGTATAAAGTTAACCCGAAACCAGGCATTCACACACACACACACTGTCTGCTAGTGAACGGCCTACTGGTTGTGTGTTAAAATCACAGATCGTGTGCGTTCGCTATTTTTGGGGGGGTCATATTGTCATGTAAAAAAAAAAGATTAGATGTAAAAAAAAATATATATATATATATATATATATATATATATATATATATATATATATATATATATATATATATATATATATATATATATGTGTATATATATATATGTGTATATATATATATATATATATATATATAAAAAAAAAAAAAATAAAATTTTTTTTTTTTTTTTTTTTTGACTGAAGTAAAAATGTACACAAAAAATAAAATGACTAATTTGCCACAGCGCCTCTGAGCACATAGCTGACTGGGATTAAATCGTTGCGTTGTGGATCCATTTAAAACATTTTAAACAATTCCCTGAGATTGCTAACTTAAAGAGGAAAGCTAACGAACAAATTAATTTAACTGTAAAAATGCTAAGCTTACATTTTTGGAAGAAAACAGTAGCGACAGTTTACAATGTACATAATCAAAATAATTTGCTAGCCAGAGGAGATAGCTTATAGTTAGCATAGCATGCTCAACAAACATTTCGCCCTGGTCATAAGCACGGCCGCCGTGACGGTATAAAAAGCCCAAGGAAGTACCACATAAGGCGAGCTTGTGTGTGTCAATGTGTGAAAAGTAAAATTATAATTAAAAGATTAATTACTTACCTGGATAAAGGTTATTTCATGGGATAGTTATAAGATCCATTCTCTGTGCTGGTGGCGACCTGTGTGTGCTGCTTTTGGGGGAAGAGAGCCTGCAATTGTCTCCCATTATTATCTATTCACCTGCAGTGACTTGACTTTGAACTACTAGCCTACTTCATTACCTGGAAATAAATAAAGTGTTTACATTTCATTGTTTTAAGTTGTTGAGACTTAATTAAACGCCGCACCTGTGTTCCTGATTTGGGTTTGACGCTCCTCAGAGATAGTGCTTGATATAGACTTGTTGCTGATTTGGTAAAAGTCGTAGGTTAAAGGAATACTTCACCCATACGGAACCAGCGTTCTATCATTATAAAATAACTATTATAATTAGGGCTGTCAAGCGATTAAAAAAATTAATCTAATTAATTACAGGCTCTGTGATTAATTAATCTAAATTAATCGCATACTTTTATGACACTTTTATGCCTGTTTATAAACGGCTGAATAGCCTACTACAGTTTCTCTCTCTCTCTCTCTCTCTCTCTCTCTCTCTCTCTCTCCGTCTCTCTTAACTTCTGTCTCCTCACCTCAGTCAGGTTTCGAACTAGCGCCAAATTTTTTCAAAAAAACAAGCAGACTAAATGACGACTTTCCATCTCCCACAACTGAGCCGATTCATTCACCATCGTAGTACTACTCATAGGCAAAAATATTGACACACACACACACACATATACACACACAGGGCGGGTGTCCGTTTATACAGAGACTAGACAGCTAGCAAACAAGATTGAGACACATGGGGGAAGATTGAGAGACACTATTTTGAACCTACATTGTTGCACCCACTAAATCAATAATGCACAGACACTGCAGAGAATAAAGTAAGATGTCTTCCTACCTTCATGCTTATTTGCCCGAAGCATCCCATAAACCGTCCATCGAGCGCGCCCCTCGCCCCCTTTCCCCTGCGGGCCGTGTAAGCAATTGGCTACAGGCTGCGCAGCACTTTTGCACCATGTCAAAGTGCATTATAGAAGTGCGATTAATCTGCGTTAATTTTTTTAATCGCGTTAATTTATCTGTGATTAATTAATCGAAATTAACGCGTTAATTTGACAGCCCTAATTATAATATAATGAATGAGGTTTTTCTTTCCTCAGTCTTCCCTTAGTCTTCCCTTGGCCCAGCTGTCCTGTTAATCCTAACCCTTACTGTGACGTCACATAAAGCAAACTGTAGGGTTAGACAGTGAGACCATAAAACACTCTTTCTGCCTTTTCTCAGGCTAGGATGATGATTTTTGCACATTTATACTACATAGGATCTCAGAGTTCAATACACCTTCATATTCCAACCGGTGAAGTAGGTCTTTAAGAGCCCCCATGCGTCCCACCAATTCCAAACCACTTCTGGTTCATGTGGCAGCCATGTCGGTGGACGTGATGCTGCCACAGGTTGTATTATGGACAGGTTTGGATCCTCCCCCCTCCCCTCCCCACACACACACTAAAGACACGGCACATTGCAATTTGAAATTTCTTTTTACTTAAAAAAGATCAAAATAAAGATGTACAATTGAACCAAAATCAGACGCCATTTTACACTTCTTCTTCAGCTTCGTCGGATGAACGGCGGCAGGACAAAAAAGTTTATCATTATGACCTGACACATTTCAGCCGGTATATCTCCCCCTGCCAAACTTCCCTGGAACCAGAGAATGAAGGAAAAACATTTTAGAAAAACCAAACTGCATTTTCGGCCATTTTTGCTTTTTGCTGAAGTTGTGGCGTCTTGCTTTCGTCTTCGTAGATTGTCCTTTTGTTTGTCCCGAAGAAATGAGAAAGGAACAAATTCAGTAAAATACATTTCTGCTACAGTGTGTCCAGCTTTCCCCCTGGGAGGGTCCACAGTGTTTTCAACAAGGAAGGGCTCGGAAAATTCCACATTGTAGCAGCCGATAACTTGATAATTTATCAGTTTTTAATGTAATAAAAGTCAATAATATATTAAAATGTTTTAACCAATAACTTAATAACTTTTTTTAAGTTTGTGTGGTCAGGTCTTTAAAGGAGCTACGAGGAACTTTTAAATATTTCTGAAACAGTCTCGTTTTTTCTCTGATGATCATAAATAACGGCAAAGAAAATAAAAAGGAAATCATACAATTTTTAAAAAAGTGATTGTGTTTTTTTACTAAAGAAATGTTACTACATAATAATCGGCTTTTATTGAATTCATTCAAGTTATTTATTGGCAGTTATTACGTTATCGACTGTTATGAAACTATCGGCTGCTACACACATACAAACATACCAACCGCTTCACTGGCTCGAAATAGCATTATTCAAATCTGCATTGTCGCACCCCCCCCCCCACACACACACACATAATGCTCTAAAAAGATCTACCCAGATAATACTTTGACTGTCGACATTTGAAAACCAGGAGACGGACAGTTTCTTTTTAATAATTCTCAGTACAAAAAATAGATCAAAGAATGAAAATAGTATATTGTTATTTTGACAGCAGACTTGATTCTGGTCTACACAGTGAGGGCTGTGTGGCTCAAAGGAATGCTTCACCCATACTGAACCGGCGTTCTATCATTATAAAACAGCTATTATAATATAATGAATGAGGTTTTTCTTCCCTCAGTCTTCCCTTGGCCCAGCTGTCCGGTTAATCCTAACCCTGCATTTTTAAACCATGTGTGATGTCACAAATGTAGGGTTTGACAGTGAGACCATAAAACACTCTTTCTGCCTTTTCTCAGGCGAGGATGAACCGATTTCTAAAATGTTTGCACATTTATACTACATATGATCTCAGAATTCAATACACCTTCATATTTCCACCGGTGAAGTAGGTCTTTAAGGGGTTAGGGGGGTTGGAGCTACGTAGCCTACTGTAACATTCATCATTGAATAATATATTAATAATGACATTTGTATGCAACAGGTATCGGAATATTTGGGCAGTCGATACCGATGGCGATACCACCTTTCACATTGAGAGTGTGAATGATTCCTATATAAGACAGTTAAAGGTGCAGTGTGTAATGTATTGGAATTTTTCTTGGTAGAAATTAAGTATAATATTCATTTTTTCTTTAAATAAGAGCTTGAAAATAAAAGTTGTTGTTTCTTTATTTCCTTAAAATTTGCCGTCTTTTGTAACTAGCTTCTTGTCCTTGAAGGCCACCGTAGCTTCTGTCAATTCTCCCGAAGGAAGGGGTTAGCAAGGAATCTGGAATCTCACTTCTTGATGCCACTAAATATTCCAATATTACACACTGCACCTTTAAGTTTATTCAACATATAACAAATTTAAAACACATTTTGCCTTCCACGCGGCATTGTCTTTTTCATTATTGCAATGAATAAAATCTTTAAATATGACTTCTATAAAAAAAAATTAACTGTCTGTCCGACCACTACACTATCCGCTATGTACATCTGTTTTAAAAAGCAAGCATGTTACACAGTCGCCCCTATGTACACACAGCTAAATTCTTCATTATTGTTTTTCCACGTAATATACATATTTACTTATTTTCACAGTTTTCCTATGTTTTGCTCATATATTCAATACCAATAGAATAAATTTGTCCGCTATTATGAATACAAATATTTTTATCCTTTGTGTCTTCGCGGCACACGTCCCTCGTTGATATCTTAGCGAGAGTCGTCCGTCTCATAAACGTCCGTGTAGCAAATACCGTTCACTTCGAAAACAATCTTGATTGCGGTTCAGTTTTTGTATTATTAACCCTCACCACCACCAAAAAAAAAACGCTCAGTTCGTTTTTTTTTTTTTAAGTTTTCAAGTTTACAGTTTCCTGGTCGTTGTCTGTATGTATCACATAAATCATGATGATATTATTCATTTTTCTTTCGACACCGGAGCGATGCTAAAGCGATGCTTGAATATCTCCAGTTGATTCCAATGTTCTTTTGATTCAAACGTAACACTTCAAGCTCCGCTCCACAGTGAAAAGAAAATCGATTTTGTTCTGTACTTTTTCCACGTAGATAAATCCTCCAACCACAGCCAGCCATACCCCCTTAACAGCGGTAGTTGTTGCCCACTGAAGGTGCACCATTGTCGGGTTGTGTGAATCCTGTTGAGTCCTTGGTGAGTTTTTGTGGTTGTTTTCGTTCGCTATTCAACTATTGTTATTTTTCTTCCTTCTTTCTATTTGGTATAAGGCACTTGAGAGGTATTTGGTTTTCAGGGCATCTCAGAGGACACCAGGGCCAGTCCGGAGCCCTGGCGGAGAGGGGGGCCCGCGTGCACCGCTTTGGGACAGTCCGGGGTCAAGACGCGACCGTTCTCTCCCACGCTGCCGGTAATGGACAGACGAGCCTTGTTCCTCATTGCTTCTGTGAAGGTCAGCTGAGGAGAGAGAGGAGACAGAGAGACGGAGGTTTGTGTGTTGAGATGGAGCAAGTGAGAATAAGAAAATAATGTACAGTTGCAGATTGGAGTTTTAGGCCAAGGTTGTTTAGAATTTGTCTTACGTTATACTTCACAAAGGCGGTGGCGGTGCAACAAGGCAGCGCACAAAATAATAATAATTTATTGTTTATCATTAGCCACTGTGGTTTAAAGCCTGTTACATAGCCTACTCCGCGAGAAGAGAGAAAAAAGTTCTCGGTGGCAGCTCTTATTTAGCTGTTCTCGCAGCTTGTTATTGACACATCGTCCGGGCCTAACTTTCTTCTCGCAGCTTGTCTGAAAACTATTGTGTGATTGGTCAGTCTGAAGTCAATGAGGAAAGCGAAGTGCCCGTTTTAAAGAAATAAGGAAAATCAGCTAGCGCTACCTAGTCAGTTACCATGGTAGGAACGCGCGACGTTTGCCGCGGTGAGGAGTTCGGCAGTTGAGTTCTCGTGAAGTAGCCTATGTAATGTCCAGACCAGAAAGAACTTCTCGCAGCTCTGTCACCGAGAACTTTGTTCTTTCTTCTGGCGGAGTATGGAACAGGTTTAACTCAACTGTTGACATTTGTTTCCCTCTCCAAAAAACGTTAGTAGAACTAAAACTCCAATCTGTTATACATACAGTAGCCTTGCAACCACAGTGTCAACAATAAACACCTTTAATAGCCATTCAATAGTGTCAAGCCGGCCCCAGAGTAAACATGTAAATCCATTTAGCGACAGAGATATTACACAGTGAGTGATAGAGAGTTGCAGACATTGGGACAGGGAAGCTGACTAAGCATACAGTGAAAGCCATAATGAAACATTGTGTTTGAGTGGCGATGGGGGACACATAACCACATTGGACAGATATATACATAGAGATAAATATGCAGTTTGAAAAGGATATCTCAAAAGCTATTGGTTAAGGGCCTAGGGGAAATATACAGAGTACATTGCGCACATCAATACAATCAGTTAAGCTGGAGGGGTATGTTAACTTAGGTCTACCTACGCCTCAACATGTATAGAGTGTTTGAATATGGTTTTATTATGTAGCCTAGTGCTCCCTGTGTGTGTGCTTAGGGCGGTTTTCGGCTTTCTCATTACATTTGCTCCATGGATGCACATTGATTCATTGCAACAGACAGACTTGGGACAGTGATATCCCTAAGGTCCATACCATGTACTTTTCAGGGTTGAAGCGTGTGTGTGTGTGTGTGTGTGTCTGTGTGTGTCTTTGTGTGTCAAGTGTGTGTGTGTCTGTGTCTGTCAAGTGTGTGTGTGTGCGTGTGTGTGTCTGTGTGTGTGTGTGCATGTGTGTCTGTGTGTGTGTGTGTGTGTGTCAAGTGTGTCTGTGTCTGTCAAGTGTGCGTGTGTGTGTCTGTGTCAGTGTGTGTCTGTGTGTGTGTGTGTGTCTGTGTGTGTCAAGTGTGTGTGTGTCTGTGTCTGTCAAGTGTGTGCGTGTCTGTGTCTGTCAAGTGTGTCTGTGTCTGTCAAGTGTGTGTGTCTGTGTGTGTGTGTGCGCGTGTGTGTGTGTGTCTGTCAAGTGTGTGTGTGTGTGTGTGTAATGTCTGCAGCACACTGAGGCTACTAAGGAGTTTATGTCCTGGCGACGTCATGTCCTAGGACCTAGAGCAATGACATCACTTCCGGTCACATTGGTAATGAAGCTTGAACGCCACATGATAAAACATGGAGGTGGGAAGCATTTAGCCACTGGTCCTAGTAGCCGTGTGTGTGTGTGTGTGTGTGTGTGTGTGTGTGTGTGTGTGTCTGTCTGTCCGTGTGTGTGTGTGTCTGTCTGTCTGTGTGTGTGTGTGTGCGCATGTCTGTCTGTCTGTCGCTCTGTGTGTGTGTGTGTGTGTGTGTGTGTCAGGACGCCACATGACCACATGATAGGACATAGCGGTGGGAAGCATTTTGCCACTGATCACGACACTCACTCACTTAGCTTAGCTTTAGCATGGCACAGCTAGCACGATGACACCACACATTTTTTTTAAACATACTTCTTTTCACTTACAATCTCCGTGGAGGGAGCTACAGTGTTTTAGGAAGGTGGCAAAGGCTTGTTGCTTGTGTGGGACCCTCTACAAAAACACCCCAATTTACATTTTATCAGCTTCCCCGTCGCTGCCAAACCCATTGTAACAATCGCTAAACTCGGCTAGATTCGGGATGCTACGAATCGGGCTATTGTTTTGGCTAGTAGTGGGTTCGGGGCTATGGTGGTGGTTGTCTGTATGGCAGGGGTAGCAGTTGTGGGGTAGATAACGGGGGTTTTGGGGTTGGATTTGGGGGGTGGGACAGGGGTTGGGGTTGGGATAGGGCCTCCACCTTCATTCTCTTGGCCTCGTTGCGTGACTTGTAGCAGAATTCGATGAGGGCCACCAGCATGGCCAGACCGAGACCCCCCACCAGGATGTAGAAGACCCCCGCCACGTTACTCAGACTGAGCGCCTGGGAAGACTTGTCCTGTGGTCGACGGTGATGGTTGGGACAGACAGGGAGGAAAAGAACACACAGAAAACATAGTCAGCGCTGGTTTTAGCAGAGGCAGCGTGTGTGTGTGTGTGTGTGTGTGCATGGTTTTAGCAAAAGCAGCAAAAAGTGTATTGAAATACTCAAGACATTTATAAATAGGTAAGACAGGGCAATGTGGAGAAATCTCGCAATAACTTCATCAAAATCATGCACACACAAACAAATTAACACAGATTCACACACACACACACACACACACACACACACACACACACACACACACACACACACACACACACACACACACACACACAGGCATGCACGCTTGACAAACGCACGCACACACACACACACACCACTCATTTAATTCCTACTCTTCCTCTGGCGTCTGGCACAGCTGTATGGAGACATTCATGCAAAATTATTAAGTAGAGCTCCGGTGTCTCTGAGTTCTGACATTCAGTTGGGAACCTTCTTTTATTCAAATATATACAGCTGATCCTTTCTAATATCACCTACGTCTTTATAGGGGCATTGAACTTATTATTACCTTAACGATTGCTTGTCATGCTTGGTCGCATTTATTTGTGATAGCCATGTGTGTCTATCTGTCTGTGTGTGTGTGTGTGTGTGTGTGTGTGTGTGTGTGTGTGTGTGTGTGTGTGTGTGTGTGTGTGTGTCTTGCATATAAGTATCTTAATAAGTTGACATGACCGATATGGAAAGGTACATGCTCTTTCCATGCTCTAGCCTAGCGCATCAATACCTAATACATTCAAATATTCTACAACACCGCCAGGCTTACAACAGCACTGACAGCTAGTGTGGCATCCAGTTATGATAATGTCTTTGCATGCCCTTAGGTGACAACCAATAAGAATCCTTCGTCTGTAGGTAGCATCACATAACTTTAGCCGCTGTTAAACTGTTAGCTCAGTGCCATGCTTTGTATCTATCATGCTGTGACCCTCTGGCTAGGCCCTAAGACTTTTCCTGCAAGTCTGTCTGTCTATCTGTCTCTCTGTCTGTCTGTCTCTCTCTCATTCTCTCTCCCGCTCTCTTTCTTAGAGTATTATTTGTGTGCACAAGGCGTAGGTTTCGTTTTAATATTTGAGGGGGGGGGGCAGTTTAAGTAAGGGATAGTCCCCAAAATAGTTTGGCCTTTTGTATGTATTCTCCTGTAAAACTTTCAGCAAATTAAATAGAAATCACAATTTTTTTTGGGATGGTTTTTCAGGAATCAAGTATATCTATGTACATCTATCAACAACAGATCTATTCTAGTATAAGACCATGGTGGAAGCTTGTCAACATTAAGATGGTATGGTCCACTATAGGGGTGTCTGAAATCGTTGGGAAATACAGAATATAGTTACAGGTAAGAATAATATATATATTTTTCGGACCCCCTAAAAGGTTACTTATACCTAATTTGGGGAGAATGGAATTATCTTTCATAGTTTTTTGAGGGGAGCACATTTAACCTATTTTTATAATTAGGGGATCCCTCTTCGACATAATGAGGGGGACGTAACCCCCTTGCATCCCCCCGAAATCTACGCCTCTGTGTTGTGCATTATATCAGCCGTATCTTCTGTAATAACATTTAGTTATTAATAGTAACAGGACAGTAACATCCAGCGGTTATAAGAGTGTGCGTATGGGAGGGGGAGGGGGGGTCCCGGGCTGGTGGGGGGGGGACTGACCTTACTTCCTGAGTCCTTGGGTCCACACTCCCCTTTATCGTACCACCATTTGTTTTTCAGTTTGTCTAAGACTCCTGCTTCACTCAGTTTCAATACGGCAAGGTTTACAGGCGTTCTTCACCAAGGGGGGTTGGGGGAGGTAGGTAGGTGGGTAGTAGGGTATATGGGGGGGAGGAAATAACATAAATAACATCATAGGACATGTTATTTTATGTTATTCAAATCAGAAGAAGCCCAAATAAGAGCAGCGAGGTACTCTTTATGAAAGGGACGCAGGCGGTGACATGGGCTCCCTCCTACTTCACGCTATACATGTCTTCTTTGCTCATTGGGCGATATATATTTTGGGGTTAATTGGGTGATTAGGTTAAGTTAGGTTGAACTTAATTGTCCCGGTTGGATAATTTGGCTTGGGCACAGTGCTTGATTGTTTCATAAAAAACATATTACACAGAGGGCAGGCTACAACCAATAACACAACAAAACGATAATTTTAACATTGACAACATGTTGCTTAGTAGTGTGTTAGTTAAAGTGCACTTTGCTGTATTGCATTGATACAATTTTAAAGGGGGTAAGGGGTCGAGCTAGCAGACGTATTTGCGTTGGGAGGGGGGTGGGTGGGGGGGGCACAACCGGCTGCATCTCTTTCCGGGAACGGGCGCATACTGCCGGGACCTTTCTTACACCAAACACAGAGGCTAATACTGTCGACACAGAAATATTGGCTCTAGAGCATGTATGTATCTAATGCTTGGAGAAATATTAAGTGGCATTGTAAGGGTGAATAATAAAGCTTGTACGTATACTAGCCTACTATACTCAAAATAACTCAACAGTTTAAAAAATTCAATAACAAAATGTGTTTCCTCTTGAAAATAAATAAATGCATTCCTCCTAAATGCAACTACAGTAGTGGTAAGGTGTGGCACTTCTGTAAACTTAAAGCCATACTACTGTCATAAATGATGTAGTGGAGTCATCGACTAAGACTTAACATAGTCAAATCTGATTGGTCAGATCTTGCCAAAAGTCCAGTAGTCATCTAATCATGCTTTTTTTCCTTCTTTTTAAAGCTAAGCTACGTAGCGAATATTTTAGTTTCGACAGTACTCGCTCTCCTTTCAACATTAAAAAAGCTACAGTACTTATAATCATCCATCATCGACCCGGCAGATGCCCCTGTTGCCGACACACAAAAAAACACATTTCTTTCGTTACCCGTAACACAACGACATCATCACATCAAGGGCACAAACAAACGTTAGCTTAGCGACATTAGCGGCTAACCTTCTCGCCACCGCCGCCGCTGCCACACTCTCCTTTGTCGTACCACCACTTGTTTTTCAATTTGTCCAACAGGCCTTGCTCATTGAGTTTTAACACTGCCAGGTTAACGGCGCTTCTTTGGAAACGATAAAAACATATTTGGTGAGTGGGGGGTTGGGATGGGTGGGTGGTTGGGGGGGGGTGTGAGTAGTATGCATTTCATTTCAGTCCAAATAAGGGGTTAAGGGGGTTAAGGGGGGTTAGGGAGGAGGAAGGGAGGGAGGGGTAGCAGTTTAGAGTTTAAGAGAGGGACAAGGGTGGAACAGTGCATTATAATATAAAGCCCAAACCCAGCAACCACAACACACACACTGGACACAAATCTCTCTTTATATGTGCTGCCTTAATGCTTCAGAAGTTACGCACTATAGCTTTAAGGCTTAAAGCTATAGTACGTAACTTATGTCGCCCAGATCAAGGAATTTAGAGTAATTACAACAACACTGTCGGTGCATCGCCATCTACATGAGGTAAAGCCTTCTGTGATGGCACATGGATTTTATACATTCTGCTGTACAGTATGTCCAGGTTTTTTTCTTATCAATAGAATCTACAAGTGAAACATTTCTTGGGCTCTTCTTGGGATTTTCATTAATCTGTTTGAATTATTTATGCCAAGTCATAGATGAACTGAATCAATCTCAAGTGAAGTCAAGTCAGACTTTGTTGTCAATTCTTAAAGTATGCAGAAATACATATAAGGATCGAAATGGGGTTTGACTTTGATCCACGGTGCAAAAGGAACAATGATGATAAAAAATAAAGTACTAAAAGATATTAACATCAAATAAATTCTAAATACTCATCTAGAATCTCTGACTCGGTTTGCATATAAACGTAGCATTCATTGCTTGGTGGATCTTAAAGGTGAAAAGGTTGGGAACTGGTGGTTATCCTAAGTAAATAACCTGCATTTATTTTGAGACATTCTTTGATTGAATTTAACTCAAGAATGCATGCAGATATGTTGCACTTTTAATTTAAAATGATAGCCAATAGCAATGTTACTCAAGTGTTCCATGCCAGATTTATTGTTACATGATTATTTTCTACCGTAATGTGGAAAACATTGGAACGATAATTCTTAATTGAGACATTCCACAGTTCCTTTCTGTCTCTTTGGCATAGAAACTGGCTGATTTTAAAACATTGACAGAAAAATTGTTGGCATTCGGCACCGCCAGTCCCAAAATATTGAGAGCTGGCGCCATGAAAAAACAGAAGACACCTTTAAAATAATTATTTGCCATTTCACACATGTATATTCCTCACTGTATTTATGTCAATGCCAATTGTAAACCTCACGGGATTTTCGAGCATTAAGCTGTTCTGTGAAAATTGTGATTGACCTGCATAAAAGGTCCACAAAAGGTTTTTTAAAATTAATTATGTAATTTGTGTATTTTGAATTTCATGGGTTTCTGTTGAAGGCTGTTATATAGTGATGTCTGGCGATAGTGTTGAGAGAGAAAGAGAGAGAGAGGGAGAGAGAGAGAGAGAGAGAGAGAGGAGAGAGAGAGAGAGAGAGAGGGAGAGAGAGAGATTTGCCTCAGTGTGCGTTTTGATCCTTTTTAATTTATTTGCATCATTATGAAAAATAAAAATAAATAAACATAAAATGGATTATTATACACACAAAGCAACACAGCTGATATTTGCAGTGATCATTAAGCTCATGACGTTTGTGGAGCCATTTGAAATAACAGCCTTGAACTAACGATGCTGCCTTCTCTTATGTCATATTGATGGTTTGTTTTCTTCACTGATATCCGAACAAGAAGACGATAATCCCCCCAAAATGGTGGCCGCTCGTGGTGTAGTGGTTAGAGCTCCTTTCCCCAATAGAGTCTCAGTCCTCTTCACAGCAGACCACGGGTTAATCCGGCCCGTGGTCGTTCTCTGCATGTCATTCCCCTCTCTAACCCATTTCATCTCTGTCTCTCCAAACTCTCTAATAAAAGCATAAAATGTCAAAAAAAAATATTTCAGAAATTAAGGTGGCGCAAGTGAGATTTTTGTTAATGCAGGAGTTAACACTTTACGGCACTAGATTATTGGCTACAAAACAAACTAGTAGCTTCTCTACTTAGCAGGCTTGGGCAGAATAATTTAAAGAAAGCAACACTCAGGGTTTGATTTATGGACTGTGAGGAGTTGGAACCAAATGCCTTTCTTGGTACCTTTTCAGAAGGGTACAGTGAAGGCTACAGTGCGTAATACATAGGGGGGTCATCTAGTGTTAAAATATGTAGATTGCAACGCAACCTGGCTAACCCTTTCCATTTTGGATAAATTACAGAAGCTACGGTGGCCTTCAAGGACAAGAAGCTATAGTTACTAAAGATGGCATCATCCACCACTGCCTCAAGTCTTTCCACAATAAAACATCAAGTGATGAGGTGAAGATGTATTTAGTTATTTATTCTATAGTACTTCTTCTTCTTGGTCTTCCAACAGGTGCATTTCCCCAGGACGCCCACTATATATAAATGCATTAAGACGTTTCTTTAAAATATATTAACATCATTTTCTACAATGTATTTGTAGCATTCTGTATCTCCACTGGAATAAGCTAAAGAACAAGGCAATCACGTAGCAGTTCTCCATTGCTTTGCAGACATTTCACACTAACACACACCTGTGAAGTCTGTTTGCCTCCAGTACATTTATCCGTTCCTCTCAGTGAGACCTTGCCAGACGGCTTTTGATCGATGAGCGTGTGGATTGAATGTGCAAGTGCTCTCCACAGTAACACAGTAATGACACTATCCTCTGGCAGGTCTGTAAATTCCTCTGCACATTCCCTGCGTTCCAAATCACATACTTTCATTTTGTTTTACTACACTACATACTAAAGTACAGGAGAGTTTTAGGGCCACGGGAGAGAACAAAAAATCAGATAAGGAAGATTTTTTTTCATTATGTCGAGAAATGTCAAGAATAAAGACGAATACTCCAAAATGCTATTGGAGTTAGTGGGGCATTTATGGATTTTACAGCATACTAGAATTGACGTGCATGTATTGGGACATCCTAAATGTTTTTCTGGCATACTAAATAGTAGGGAAGTATTGGGATTGGAACGCAGGGTGTATGTGTGGGAAGGCAAGTGAAATAGTCTCGCAAAGTTACCCAGGGCTGTGCATTCAAATAGCTCCCAAAACACTTATTCACTTATAGCTGAAAATAAATTAACCAGTGTACCAAGAAGGAAAAGCTGAAGTAGCATTAGCAACAAAAAAACATCTTGAATTAATACTGTAGGCTACATCATTTAAAAATAGCATTTTTAGTTTACTCAAGCTTTTTGAGCACATGCCATTTAAACAGCAAAACACCAACAAGCACAGTGACTTACCTGGAGTTGATATATGTAAAGAGAAAAGATTAGGTAACCACCCCTGCAGCTTTACAATGCCCCCCCTCCCAAACATACACGGGCATGCAACAAACACAAATGTAAAAAAGCAGCTACTTCTGACCAAGAACATACACATACAAACGCGCCACCCGCCCAAACCAAGCAGTAAACCGAGACAGATTTAAAGGTGCAGTGTGTAATACTGGAATATTTTTGGCATCAAGTGGTGAAGGTTCTAGAATGCAACACTCTCTTGCTAACCCCTTCCTTTTTGAATAATTACAGAAACTACGGTAGCCTTCAAGGACAAGAAGCTATAGTTACTAAAGATGGCATCCACCACCACTGCTTCAAGTCTTTCCACAATATCAAGTGATGAGGTGAAGATGTATTTAGTTATTTATTCTATAGTACTTCTTCTTCTTTGTCTTCCAACAGGAGCATTTCCCCAGGACGCCCACTATATATAAAAATGCATATGACCATTAAGTTTGTCCTTTCTGTGCTACTGTAGAAACATGGCGGTGCAACATGGCGGCTTCCATGTAGGAGTGACCCGCTCCTATGTACATATAAAAGGCTCATTCTAAGGAAAAAAATATATAATTTGAAGTTATTATTCACTTACTAAAACATACTTAATACTTACTAACGTGTATTATGTATTTTAATCTTGTCCCTGTAAAGCACTTTGAATGGCCTTGTGTCTGAATTGTGCTATAGAAATAAACTTGCCTTGCCTACCAAGTATTTTTTTTTTAAATCCCAATAAATTCTACGCACTGCACCTTTAAATAACAATACAATATAAAAAGGCAGCACACCAGGGAAGGTGGAATACCATAACAACACGTATACACAACATATTGTTACACTATTCCACCCACCTTAACTGTGAGCCCTTCGGTGTAGCGACGCCGTAGCCTTTAGAATCCAGGTTCCCGCCCACTTTCATAGTGTCGCAGGGCTTTCGCTGTTCTGTGTATTCGTTCATGGTTGACTCCAGTAAGAAGGCGTATTTCCCTTTGGACTTGCGGACCTTGGCCACGCCCTCGGCCGTGGTTTTAGTGAAGACAGTGGGCTCGGCAGACTTCATGTAGCCCCACATCTTCTCGTAGACAGCGATTTTTGAACGCTGTGGAAGGGGTTTTTGAGGGTTTAAAAGTAGGTGTGGTGTGAGAGTTTGGGAGGTGGAGAGAACATATCCACATAGAAAATACATGGCAGATTGGTACACAAGTTTGACCATAAATTTATTAAAAAAACATGCCAAGGAACATTAGGTGCAGCGCTCACTTGCTAACCCCTCCCTGTTCGAGAATTTAGTAGAAGCTACGGTGGCCTTTGAGGACAAGAAGCTATAGTTACTAAAGATGGCATCATCCACCACTGCCTCAAGTCTTTCCACAATATCAAGTGATGAGGTGAAGATGTATTTATTTATTTATTCTGTAGTACTTCTTCTTCTTGGTCTTCCAACAGGTGCATTTCCCCTGGACGCCCATTATAAAAATGTGTCAGACTGTTAAGTTTGTCCATTCTGTATTGTAATTTTTCCAAACAGAATGGACAAACTTAACAAATGTTACCTATATATATATATATATATATATATATATATATATATATATATAGGGGAAGGTGGGGTGATTTGTGCATTTTGGAAGTTGCAAAACCCATTGTTTCTAGAAAACCGTGGAAGAAATTGGAAATGTGACCACATATTTAAGAAGAGCCATCCATTTGACTCATCCTGTAAAGAAGGGAGACACAAGGAATAAGATATAAGCACATTTAAGCTCAAAAAACTGTGTTTTGCCTTTCAAAGTAAAATTTCCATGATCAAGGTTTTTTGATTATTGTGTCTGAACAATTATAGACACGTTTGAAAACATTTGACACATGTTTTAGTGCTTTGGTATGCTACACTTTGAGTCTATATAATTAGCACAATGTCAACCCTAAATTGCTGCATCATGCCTATTATCCAAAATTCTGGGGATGGGGTGATTTGTGCGCAAGGGCCTGGTTTAGTTATAAGTAAGTAAGTAAGTAAAATGTATTTATAAAAGCACATTTATGACAGTTTGCACTGTCCAAAGTGCTGTACATAGTGCATTCAGTAGGTAAACAATGAAGGTAAAATAACAATAACCAAAATAAAAGACGTAAAGCCCATACATCCACATAAACACAGATAGTAGTGCAGAGGTAAGTAAGTAGTGCAGAGGTTAATGGGGAGGAAACACCAGGGTGTACATATGGGTTTTGAGCCTTGATTTAAAGGCAGAAATGTAGGGGGAATCACATTTGTCAGGTGGCAGTTGGTTCCACAAGCACGGAGCAACTAGTGCAAAGTACATTTCTGAGAGTTGTGCCAGTGGCATGGCTGTATACGCTGGTCACCAAAAGAAAGTGATTGTCTACAGTAGCTCAGAAGAGAGTGACATCTCAATTCCACTTAACGACACCACTGATGAGAGTTCAGATGGCCAGAAAGATGATGATGGTGACTTTGTCATTGTGACACAATGACGCACAAATCACCCCACTACGTGGGGTGATTTGTGTGACAAGACAACTTTTTTTCCGAAAGCTATATTTCTTAAACAGTTTATTCCAGATCCAAAGTTTTTATTGCCAGGGATGCACAACATCCTGAAATATATGTACATATTTGAGTTGGAGACATAACTGTCAAGGCCTCACTTTAAAATCACTTTGAGTAAAAAGTTGCACAAATCACCCCACCTTCCCCTATATATATATATATATACATATATATATATATATATATTAATCACTTATTACATTTTCTATATATTTCAATCAAATAATGTTTGACGTTCTCTCTGTGTGAATTTCTCCTTCAAAATCAATAACGTTTTACCTCATGTTATCTGTTTACATCTCCACCCTGACATTGACTTGCTTGCGGTACAAACACTTGTAGCTTCCTTCACTGCCCTTGGAGACCTGCTATGCTCCCTAATGTCCCTGTACATGTTCAGGAAAGGTGCACGATCATCCTTTTTTCTCTGTATTAATAATACTATAATAATATGTTGGCTCTGTATGGGCCCTCCTACCTGTCTGGGAGTAACTAACCCTTACACTGTAAAAATGAAAAAGTTAGGACAACTCAAACATTTCAAGTCAGCTGTCTTCATGTCATTTTTGAGATTTGAGGCCAACTGTATAACTCTTCAGTTTTGTCTACATTTTGAGCCAACTAATTATAAAATCTTTGATATTTGATAAGCATAAAAACATACAAACTAAAGTGCTACATACTAACAACTTCAAACGATAACAGTTGTGCCGACTAATTCTCTGTCATGCAGATAACGAACAAAACCAAGTCGTCGATTGTTTATGTTGATTCAAAAATAAAATATTGTTAAAAATGTCTGACAAACTTTCTGCACAAAACATAATAATTTGACAGAACTTTGACCTTTTGTAAAGGTCAGTATGTAGAACTCATCACTAGTACTTACCTGCACACATGAATGAGTTAGCTCAACAAAAGTGAATTAATTGGCCAAAATGGAGGCAGTTTTCTTTCAAACTTAAGACTATTGTATTTGTTGTGTTGTATTGTCTTTTAAATGGATCTTGAGTGTAATAATAAAAGTTGATGACTATTTGTTTTAGCCTCAAATCTAAAAAAAAAATCCCGTGAAGACAGCTGCCTTTGGAAAGTTGACCTTCCACCGGACTTTTTTTCATTTTTCCACTGTACCCCATACTCACCCTGAAGAACTCTTTGGTGGAGCCAGAGTCGAGCGTCCCGTATGCGATGTCCGTCTGTTTGGCCAGGTCCTCTGCGCTCTCTATGGGCGAAACCATCCGTT
>CM049407.1:5197500-5210000 GCA_026929865.2 Hyperoplus lanceolatus
CCAAAAACTATGGCTGCATTCGAAAAGCCCTACTAACGTCCTACTCATACTCATTATGACGTCAATTTGAGTATGTTGTGGTTGTGTATGGATCGATAGGTTACTTTTCCTACTCAACCGCCCCACAATGCATTGCGTCTTTTCAAATGAAACACTTTTTAAACTTTTTTTATTCTTTATTGCTTCTGTATACTTGAGTATAAACGGTCCAAAGAACTTTGCATCCACACTTGATCGTTAAGTAGACAGTATCTAGTATGTACATGTTGAGTATGTAGAAGGGAGGACGTTAGTAGGGCTTTTCGCAACACAGCCTTGTCGCAATTTACATTCTCAAACCCTTCATGATCTTTTCTAACTGATGTCTTATCTGTCGGCTCAAAGCACTGGTTGCTATGACGGCCTATATCGTACAGTTATTACACCATCAAAGTTACCGTGGTGATAAGATCTCTCCATTAGCTCTCTATGACGCCCGGCCAACCTTGAGGAAAGGATTTATGTATTTAGTTTGTATCATCATATGTTTTATTTAAATTAATTTTCTTTTAAATCATTCAAAGTTGAAATAATGCTACACAAATAAGAATTTCAATGGCGAGATGTTTTGTTTTCAATGAGAGCTGCCTACTGAGCAGTATCTACCACAACATCAAAAACGTGACAGCACTTAAGAGCATATCAATGTTCAATGGGCTAATATGTCAGTGTGTGTGTGTGTGTGTGTGTGTGTGTGTGTGTGTGTGTTTGTGTGTGTCAGTCTAACTCCTATTCTAACCTCTCCCTGTCCCCTAACCCTAACCTTAACCACCTAGCTGTGATGCCTGCACCTAAACACCCTATTTGGTGCAATATAAACCTGGTAACAATGGGATGACCCTCACTAAACTTGCTCTTGACTTTGAGGCTATGGACCACCACTGAAGGCTGCCATGCTGGGTAAAATCAGACATACACACACAGACACACACAGACACACACACACACACACACACACACACACACACACACCAAACACACAAAAGTGAAATTTGACCCTGTGGCAAGTGACTGTAATTTGCAAGAATATTGCGACAAAATCAAGAAGTGTGACCAAGGACAAGCACTGATGACACGCAATAAGCTGAGCAGAAAAGCAGTGTGTCAGTCGGATATAACAACAGCTAATTGGCATCGAATTAATAAAATAATGAGAGAGAGAGAGAGAGAGAGAGAGAGAGAGAGGGAGGGAGAGAGAGGGAGAGGGAGGGAGGAAGGGAGGGAGAGAGAGAGATAAATAGAGAGACAAAGAGTGAGAGAGAGAGAGATTGAGAGAGGAGAGAGAGAGAAACAGAGAGAGAGAGAGACAGAGGGACAGAGAGAGTGACAGAGAGAGAGAGGAGAGAGAGAGAAACAGAGAGAGAGAGAGGGAGAAAGAGAGAGAGAGAGAGAGAGAGGGGGGGGGAAGAGATAGAGAGAGAGACACACACCGAGAGGGGGAGCTATATAGAGAGAGAGAGACTTGAAAGTAATTCTTTTTTCTTCCTTTTTTCAAAGACACAGCTGTTGTTTGTTGGGCCTATAATCCACCACTCAATTCAGACAAAGTAACGCTCTGTCTGCATTAGCTGTCGGGATATATTTTCACATCAGTGTTCAAAGCGCTCCGAGTTAATCAGGACTAATCAAGCCAATCACGTCGCTCGCATTAACTCGCCGTGGCAACAGTGAGTGACTCAAGATAATTCATCTCAATGAAACCACCTGACAACAACCTAGAACTGCCGGGAACAATTACACCTCCGTGGAGCACCTTGATATTTGACACCTTAGTCCCATGAGAAAATGTCTTAAAGCAACAGTGTGTAACTTTTTTTAATATATAAATAAATGCCGACTACGATCAAGGCATCCGTAGAGCAACTTGATATTTAGATTGATATTAATCGATGCAGCGATCAGACTGAATTTCCAGGAGAAAATGTCTTAAAGCTATAGTGCGTAACTTTTTTATATATATATAAATTAATGTTGGCTACATTCAAGGCATCGCCAAAAGAGGTGACACAAAGTTGATTAAGCCTCATAAGCTCCACAAAACTCTCTCTGTATTTCTCAGAATGGCAGCGTTAACAAACTGAAACAGCCGGGAACAATTACACCTCCGAGGAGCACCTTGATATTTGACACTGAAGTCCCATGAGAAAATGTCTTAAAGCTATAATGCGTAACTTTTTTAAATATATATAGGGGAAGGTGGGGTGATTTGTGCAACTTTTTACTCAAAGTGATTTTAAAGTGAGGCCTTGACAGTTATGTCTCCAACTCAAATATGTACATATATTTCAGGATGTTGTGCATCCCTGGCAATAAAAACTTTGGATCTGGAATAAACTGTTTAAGAAATATAGCTTTCGGAAAAAAAGTTGTCTTGTCGCACAAATCACCCCACGTACAAAGTCACCATCATCATCTTTCTGGCCATCTGAACTCTCATCAGTGGTGTCGTTAAGTGGAATTGAGATGTCACTCTCTCCTGAGCTACTGTAGACTATCACTTTCTTTTGGTGACCAGCGTATACAGCCATGCCACTGGCACAACTCTCAGAAATGTACTTTGCACTAGTTGCTCCGTGCTTGTGGAACCAACTGCCACCTGACAAATGTGATTCCCCCTACATTTCTGCCTTTAAATCAAGGCTCAAAACCCATATGTACACCCTGGTGTTTCCTCCCCATTAACCTCTGCACTACTTACTTACCTCTGCACTACTATCTGTGTTTATGTGGATGTATGGGCTTTACGTCTTTTATTTTGGTTATTGTTATTTTACCTTCATTGTTTACCTACTGAATGCACTATGTACAGCACTTTGGACAGTGCAAACTGTCATAAATGTGCTTTTATAAATACATTTTACTTACTTACTTACTTACTTACTTATAACTCACCCAGGCCCTTGCGCACAAATCACCCCATCCCCAGAATTTTGGATAATAGGCATGATGCAGCAATTTAGGGTTGACATTGTGCTAACTATATAGACTCAAAGTGTAGCATACCAAAGCACTAAAACATGTGTCAAATGTTTTCAAACGTGTCTATAATTGTTCAGACACAATAATCAAAAAACCTTGATCATGGAAATTTTACTTTGAAAGGCAAAACACAGTTTTTTGAGCTTAAATGTGCTTATATCTTATTCCTTGTGTCTCCCTTCTTTACAGGATGAGTCAAATGGATGGCTCTTCTTAAATATGTGGTCACATTTCCAATTTCTTCCACGGTTTTCTAGAAACAAGGGGTTTTGCAACTTCCAAAATGCACAAATCACCCCACCTTCCCCTAAATGAATGTCCGCTACATTCAAGCCATCTCTCTCTGTATTTCTCAGTATGGCAGCGTTTATAAACTGGTGTGGTCCCCCCTCCCCCATGACACTGGTGCAGGAGCTCAGAAAAATCCCAAGAAGAGCCCAAGAAATGGTTCAGTTGTTGATTCTACTGCTAAGAAAAAACCTGGACATACAGCAGAAGGTATAAAATCCATGTGCCATCACTGAAGGCTTTACCTCATGTAGATGCACCGACAGTGTTGTTGTGATTACTCAGAATTCCTCATGGGGGGCGACAGAAGTTACGCACTATAGCTCTAAATTCCACTCATCTGGGATGTGTGTGTGTAGTCAATTTGATAGACTATCGTGTCACCATTTTATTTAAGCTTCCCTCTTCTCCTGTTTCCAGGGAGACGTTGCCATCGGAGACCGAGATATTAATCACTGAATTAATTATTATGGTTCTGCCTAGAGGGAGTAGAGGGGGGATTGACCCTTATTAAGAGAGAGAGAGAGAGAGAGAGAGAGTGATGGAGAGAGAGAGAGATGAAGAGACAGAGAGAGGGACAAAGAGACAGAGAGGGAAAGAGTGAGAGAGAGAGAGAGAGAGACAGAGAGAGACAGAGAGAGAGAGAGACAGAGGGGAAAAGAGAGACAGGCAGAGAGAGAGGGAGACAGACAGACAGACAGACAGACAGAGAGAGAGAGAGACAGACAGACAGACAGACATACAGACAGACAGACAGACAGAGGGAGAGAGAGACCGAGAGAGAGACTCTCTATCGTTTCACCTTCCAGCTGTGTCACGAAATGAGCAAAGGAAAAAAATGAATTCATAATAGAAGTGAAGAGATCATATAATGTATTGCTTCTAACTGGAGCCCCTTAAGCGCTACAGCTCAAATCATATCGTTTCACATGACATTAAATCTCATTCGTTATCGTTTCTGTCTAACCGTCTGTGCAAATTGGAACCTGGCCCTTAGTATCTACGCCCCCACATCTCCATAAAAAAAATGGGCTGTATTCCAAACGTAGATACTTGTCTTGGATCAGGAGGTAGATGTAGCAGAAAACTTGAGGTCTGCTGCAACTCTCAGCTCCTTTGAATCAAATCTGAAGACTTGTCCACATTCCCAAATTGGAACCTGGCCCTTCGAATCGACGCCCCCCACAACTCCATAAAAAAAATGGGCTGGATTCCAAACGTAGACACACTTTACTTGGATCATAATCTGGAACACACTCTCAGAAAACTTGAGGTCTGCTGCTACTCTCAGCTCCTTTCAAATCAAATATGAAGACTTTTCTGTTTCCCTTTTACCCTGCAATTTTAATTTAATTTAAATGTTGTATTTCTCGTTCACTTTTCTAATGTGTATTCTATACTTGATGTATTTTAATCTTGCCCCTGTAAAGCACTTTGAATGGCCTTGTGTCTGAATTGTGCTATGGAAATAAACTTGCCTCGCCTACCCTACCTTTGCAAACTATTGCAATACAACCTGACAGAGTGTACGTCACTTTGTTTACGTCTATTTTATCTATTTATTCTTGTCTATTTTTGACAGCTAACCTTTAGCTTCGTAGCAACGCTCTGAGCCATACACCTACAATAACAACACTGGCTCAAGAAAACCAATTAAAATGTCCACATTGCCAAACACATATTCTCGTTGTTAGGGCCAGTGTTGTTCTTCGCTCTGTGTTATAAAGTGCAGAAGTTGCTTGTATCTGTCGGGCTTATTGGCCAAACAAAAACGCACGCATGCACACACATACACAAACACAAACACACACAGTCAGACACAGCCACACACACACACACACACACAGTCAGACACATACACACACACACACACACACACACACACACACACACACACACACACACACACACACACACACACACACACACACACACACACACACACACACACACACACACACACACACACACACACACACACACACACACAATCTTGTTGACCCAGTTTATCAACTCCTCAAAGGCAGTGTAGATTTTAAGGCAGGGGTTATTTGGTGCGGAAAACATCCATGTTTAATGTAATAGATAACACAGCTCTGTATATTCTTCTTTTGGCCAGTGGCTGCCCTCTTTTCAATCCCTGTGACTATAATGTGTGAGTGTGTGTGTGTGTGTGTGTGTGTGTGTGTGTGTGTGTGTGTGTGGAATACTTTTATTCAACATTTGTTTTGGTCTTTGAAAAATGAGTTTGTTTTCCTTAAATTCCAAGCCACTGGCCACATTGTTCCAAAACTAGTTTATCGTCCAATTAAAACGCTCAGAGGCCCAAAGATTATAGTTCTACAAAGTTGGTTTGTTTAGAGTTGTAAATCATTTTTCTTACAGTAAATTTCTGCAAGACGAAACAGCAAGGAGCCCCAAGCAAGAACCACGGACAGATTTTTTTCTGTCTGTCTGTCTGTCTGTCTGTCTGTCTGTCTGTCTGTCCATCCATCCAGTCTGGATTAATTTATTGAACATGCTCTTTATGACAAAACATGTATTGGAATTTGGTAGAATTGTTGTCAGTAGTTTATATCATAAAACCAAAATGTTCATTCCACTCAAACATATGCCTGGAAATAGTAAAACTAGACACTGAACATTTGCAGTGGTCTCTTAATTATTTCCATAGCTACATATATAACCCATAAACTACTTATGTAATCCTTTAGTATTTGACCACCACTCAGCCTCTTAAAAAACTTTCATGTCCATTCACACGTGTATCGCGTGTGAATGGACTATAGAGTTGTTGGCGCTGTCCACTCGCATAAAGAGACTGTAACTCATGAGCTTACACACAGCGAGAACACATACCCTCGTCCCAAATTCATCTAATTCACCTTTTGGCCTTGTCACTATAATGCTATACGCCTTCTAATCTCCCCAGTGTGAGGGGGATTTGCATGTTGCTATGTCAGGCTAAAAGCTAGGGTAGAGTGTGTGTGTTTGTGTGTGTGTGTGTGCGTGTGTGTGTGTGCGTGTGTGTGAGTGTGAGTGTGAGTGTGTGTGTGTGTGTGTGTGTGTGTGTGTGTGTGTGTGTAAGTTTCCGTGTGTCTGTGTCCATGTGCGTGCGTGTATCCCTGTGAGTTTGTGTGTGTGTGTGTGTGTGTGTGTGCATGTGTGAGTGTGAGTGTGTGTGTGTGTGTGTGTGTGTATGTGTGTGCATGTGCTTGTCCAAGTGAGTGTGTGTGTGCGCATGTGTGCGTGAGTGAATACTGTGTGTTTGTGTCCGGGTGTGTGTGCGTGTGTGTGTGTGTGTGTGTGTGTGTGTGTGTGATAGCGCCCGTTAGCGCGTTGATGGATCAGGGTAAAGCTAGGCCCAGGGGATTAGCAGTAGTGACAGGTGAAATGCAGCGGGGACCATAGCCACACATAGAGAGGGTTGGAATGTATACTTTTCTTCATTCTGATGCATTGTTGTGTGAGTGTGTGTGTGTGTGTGTGTGTGTGTGTGTGTGTGTGTGTGTGTGTGTGTGTGTGTGTGTGTGTGTGTGTGTGGGTGGGGGCTTTAAGTCCTTATCTGCAGTTCACAGGCAGTAGAGATGTGGTAGGGTGGTCGGCACACATTGTGATCAAAGCGAGTGTATTCTTTAAAGGTAGAGTCAGTGATTCTGGAGAACGCTTGTTGTCACAATCGCTGCCTGCCTGTACTGTATGTGTGCTTAAAAAGGAATATGATGTTAATAAATGAGTGGCCTTCATCACTGCAGTCCCAGGCCCCACCCACTATATAGTCTCATCTAATGGTTTGCTTATGACAAATAAACCTCTTGAATCTTGAAATCTTACGTGATTTTTCCTACAAATTGGAAAGTGCTTTTAATGTACCTCGGGATCCGCCATCTTGTGAGTTCCTCTGGTGTGGAAGAGGCTGAAAGATACAGGCTGGTTTGGTCCTTTCATTTTCATCTCATCAAATCTTACCAACTCTATTATACAGTAAAAAGATCCATAAGGGCTTTAATTAATGCAGATTAAAATAAGTCTTAAATGAAGATCCTAAAATAACTATATAGGAGCCATTTTAACAGAAAAATGCCAGTGCGCTATGATGAACACAAAGCCTGATCTTTGCTAGACAAACAAAGACGACCAGCAGCCCCCCTAAAGGCTGTAGCAGACATAGCCACACACACACACTTGACCATATACAAGCATCGATTTATCAACCCCTTACCCTCCTACCAAAGGTTTCACACTATAGAGCAGAACCACAGTCCCACAGCAAAAATACACAGACACAAACGAGAGCAGAGCCGAGAATGCCGAAACTGACGTACGAATAGACACGTTTGTTGCTAGGAAGCAGACGACACAGTGGATGCAAGGACAAGACAGAGAAGAACAACAATGGCCGCAGAATATAGACAAAAAATCAATACTAGCAGACAGATGCACGTACGTACGCACACACACACACACACACACACACACACACACACACACACACACACACACACACACACACACACACACACACACACACACACACACACACACACACACACACACACACACACACACACACACACACACACACACACACACACACACACACACACACACACACACACACACACACACACACACACACACACACTCTTTCACACAAACACACCACGTAAACACAACAGGTGTGATGCCAATGTGCACGTACAGTTGCACACACAGCAGGAGCAACAGTAGCTTACAACACTAAGCAATCATAATTATACTTAACACCTCTATATTACATGTATATTTATATTGTATTAGGCTCCTGACCTACAGTCCCCATGCAAATTAACACTGATATGCAGCAGGTTAAGTCCAGTAACTTAAATACAAACAGGCTTTAATTGATCAGATGAACTACAGTGTATCCATGGCAGATGGAAAACCTCATATTTCAAACTATCATTATGTGAGGAAGTTGTAGTGAAGTTGAAGGAGTTGTCCAGCATATGAAAAAAATTAAAATATTAATTATTTGTTTGATTAAATAATTGAATAATGAGGATTGCTCATCATTATTATATACTGTACAACAAACATAAAACAGTACAGCTCTGGAAAAAATGAAGACACCAGTCTGGATTTTTTTCTTAAATCTTCATCTCTACATTACTTAAAGGTGCAGTGTGTAATATGACATCATCAAGAAAGTTCTACAAAGTTCTAGAATGCAACGCTCCCTGGTTAACCCCAACCCTTTAGAATAATAACAGAAGCTACAGTGGCCTTCAAGGACAAGAACAATTCTAAATTTTAAACAATGCTCCTGATGACATTCCAACTATGACACTTTCAAGATGGCGGCACTAGGCCTTGGTCCAAAATATGCAGAAATATGGACATATATGAGACCCTTTCTAAGGGAAAAAATAATAATTCAAAACATTTTATTCAGCTATTATGCACTAAATTAAACATAATTATGGATATTATAATTACTTTCTACAAAATCTGCTAGGAAATAAAACCCAAAATTCTACACACTGCAGGTTTAATGGAAATGTTCTTAATGACAAAACATCTATCGGAATGTTGGTAGAAATGTTGTCAGTAGTTTATATTATAAAACCAAAATGTTCATTCTACTCAAACATAGGCCTATAAATAGTCAAACGAGAGACACTGAATATTTGGAGCGGTCTCTTAATTTTTTCCAGAGCTGTATAGTCATCAGTATACTGTATAGTCAGAGTAGTTATGGTGGAGATGTATCATATAGAAATCATGTCCTAGTTCAAGTGGATTGTTGGTGACAAGCGCCAACAACAATTCACCTTGGAGTCTTTAAAAAAAAAGTATTTCCATGATTTATGATGGAGGCTGGAGCCTTAATGTGAACGTCAGCTGTTACTTAAAGGAATACTTCACCAATACGGAACCGGCATTCTATCATTATAAAATCACTATTAAAACATAATGAAGGAGGTTTTTCTTCCCTCAGTCTTCCCTTGGCCCAGCTGTCCTTTTAACCCTAACCCTACATTTTTACTAGTGTGATGTCACACTAGTAAAATGTAGGGTTAGACAGTGAGACCATAAAAAAACTCTTTCTGCCTTTTCTCAGGCTAGGATGAACCAATTTCAAAAATGTTTTGCACATTTTTACTACATATGATCTCAGAGTTCAATACACCTTCATATCTCCACCGGTGAAGTAGGTCTTTAAGCTAAGGACACACTACACAGCTGTCAGGAGTGGGAAACTATTGAAAAACATACTCTTACTAACTATCAGTTGAAGATTATTTTCTGTCTAGTGTCGCACGGGCATGAGCTCAATCTGACAAACTAGTGACAGCCAGGTTTTAGAGCGTCCTCAAAGTCTGAAAAACAACCTGATTTTTGCTTCCCACAGGAGTGTGTTAAGACGTGTCCGCTTGTAGTTTCTGTCAATCATACATGTCTGAAATATTGATGGAGGTCTGAAATGGATTGGCAGGTGAGGGATCTCAGCACGCGTTACATACACAATCAGACATGAAGTCTCCTGGTTATAACCGGCCTATAAAAGTCATGTAGTGTGTCCTCGGCGGGAAAACAAAATAACAAATGTGTCACTTTAGGCATGCATCCAAAATGTGAAGTTGGTGTGCAAACTAATTCTTTGTCATTCAGATAACAAACTAAAAAGTCAGTCATAATGTTGATTAAAAAATGTAACAACTTTCTGAACAAAAAAACAAGTTGGCACAAATGTTATTGTTTGAATTCTTTAGGATCTACAACTCAAAACGTGAAGTTGCTTTACATATGACTATGATAAGTTATCGCAACACAAGATAATGAGTTGACTCAAATGTAGGCAGTTATCCCTCAAACTCCTTCAAGCTTTTAGCCTCAACACTCGACTGAAAACAATAACCTTCAAATTTTGAGTTTTCCGCAACTTTTTCAGTAAAATAAAAATGCAACCTAAAACAGCATATACAAACATATTAAAACCTCCGTATACTATATAATATTGCTTCTTACCTTGGTGAGTAAAACAATATTTTTTTTTCTAGAAAAGGCCGGTTATAACCAGGAGACTTCATGTCTGATTGTGTGCTGAAATGCCTCACCTGCCAATCCATTTCAGACCTCCATCAATATTTCAGACTCGTATGATTGACACAAACTACAAGCGGACACGTCTTAACACACTCTTGTGGGAAGCAAAAATCAGGTTGTTTTTCAGACATTGAAGACAGTTGCCTTAAATTTGAGTGAGTCTTTTCTGATGCCATACTTCACAATGCACATGTTATCAATGTGATGGAAACCAAGCTGAGACTTTGTCGTAGAAAAAAAAAAAATCTTGTTTTACTCTTTTAAGATGAAATTTGAAAAATTAGTACACATACTAAAACAAACTTAAAGTTCCTCTAAGCACCGTTAAACTAATACACACATGCTTATTAAAACACACACACACACACACACACACACACACACACACACACACACACACACACACACACACACACAAAAAAATCACAGCCCCTCTTACCTGGGCGAGATGTCACACCCCTGCTGCATGAATGCTCCCAGAGAGAACCAGAGAGAGTTAAAGATCCCGAACTCGTTGGGGGGCTGGTCGCTGGGCTGTCCGTCGGTGCCCTCCTCGGGCTCCTCCGTGTGCCACTCGTACGGGCTGAAGCGACTGACCAGGAACAGCACCACGCTCACCCCTATGTAGGCGAACACGATGCACATCCAGATCTCGTAGGCCAACGGGTCCAGGAAGGAGAAGACGCCCGGTTTGGACTTTTGGGGCTTTTTGATCATGATCGAAATACCCAGCGACATGAAGGGCTTCGAGAAATCTATCACCTCCTCCCGGACCAACGTTATAGTCAATGGGGCCACAGCGATTTCCGCTTTCTGTAAGGGGGGTGGGGAGAGATATAAGGGGGGTGGGGAGAGATATAAGGGGAAGGGGGGGGGATAAGGGAGAGAAAAAGGAATTTGGTTAGGATAGAGGTAAACAAATGCAAATGATGGATCACCTCTTTAAACTGATAAATTCATAGCAGATAATTACGAGCAGTTGAATAAGGCATGGGGTGTTCATGACACTTTATAATGATTGTTGTTTCGTGTTATGTGTATTTGTCTATTTCTCTTCTATAGTAGTATAAATAAAAGGTCCACAATGTACATTTAGGTGTTTATTTGAATACACCCTTGTCTTGTGAGTCTGTATATTTCTCCTATACAACCATCTCTAACGGACATCATCTCAACATTATCCCAATACTCTAAAGCAAGAATCTCAACTTCTAAAGCACTTACATCCACCAGACTTTCCATAATCATTCTCAGCACTATTCTGAAGGTTAATACAGAAGGATTTGTTCATATATTGTTCATTGTTCGATTTACAATACAATTCTGTTCTTAAAAAAAACATGATGAAAATGCTTTTTTTAAGACCTGTACATAATGTTCATCTCCAGTGGCTTGCCTTAAGACAGAGAGAGAGAGAGAGAGAGAGAGAGAGAGAGAGAGAGAGAGAGAGAGAGAGAGAGAGAGAGAGAGAGAGATGGAGTAGATAGAAGAATAAATTGAAAAATAAAATCTCTCGCGCTGTGTGAGGGCTTATCGGAAAGTGCCGGAGAATCAGCGAAAAAGGATAAAATAATGTGTGAGAGAAAATAAGCTTACAACACAGGACGCCTGCACCTCTAAGGTCTACAGCTGCGTAAGGAAATAAAGTGCTAAAAATGCACACACACACACACACACACACACACACACACACACACACACACACACACACACACACACACACACACACACACACACACACACACACACACACACACTCACACACACCACACTGGCTTTGCTGAAAATCCACAAACTAGATTGCAGATGGTTTTCTTAGCAACATTCGTGACCTTGCCTATAGGCTTGGGAGCAGAGGACTTAAATATCAGCAGAAAATTTAAAGTTTCATTGCGACTATTTGTCAATTTAAAGGTGCACTGTGCAGTTTAAGATGAGGGTGATTTGTTTACATTTGAAGAGCTTTCAGTTAGTACACAACATATATTGACCCTACATGTAATTATAGGTATTGAATTAGAATATCATCATAAAACCAAAAAAAATATATATATAATGTATTTTGAGGAACCTGGAACCAAACGTGAGACTAGAATATGTTTGTA
>CM049407.1:5215000-5230000 GCA_026929865.2 Hyperoplus lanceolatus
AAAAGAAATCTAGCGTTGATGCAAAACCTAGGCTTTGTAAACTTATATGTGTACTTACATGCCTCTTGTAAACTTATATGTATACTTACATGCCTCTTGTAAACTTATATGTATACTTACATGCCTCTTGTAAACTTATATGTAAACAAAGTGTATGTAAACAAAGTGGACCCATCGTAACTTGCAATATGCCCGAGATATTCACTGATATGAACAAAAGTGATTTTGACAACAAGCGTTCTCCAGAATCACTGACTCCACCTTTAAAGAGAAGGGAGCAAAGTACTACTGAGCGTAAACAGAGGCAGACGTACAGTAAAGCTGAATGGAAGTGAGAAATGGACTGCAATGACAAAATGTCTAAAACAAGCCAATAGCTACTGTAGTCGACTCTTTAAAGATATTTTTTTTTGGCATTTTTATGCTTTATTGATAGTGTAGAGACAGAGTTGAAATGGGGCAGAGAGGGGAGTGACATGCAGAGAACGACCGCGGGCTGGAATCAAACCCGGGTCCGCTGCTGGCCGAGGCCCATGGGGGGGATGCCCTACCAACTGAGCTAAGGGCGCCCCTCTGTAGTCGACTCTTAACACTTAAAATAATCAAAGCTAGTGGCTACATCTGTCTACATACACTGTTGTTGGATATGCATCACTAGATGAGTGTGTGTTCTACATGTAAACCTTGTCAGGTTCTGCGTTCAATATTTCAAAACAAATTACTCCGGTCATGTACGGCAGGTCGGCAGCCTTATTGCATGTTAAGAAACAAGAGCAATTTATTCCTGAGATATTTTTGCCTTGACATTACCCCGGGCCAGAGCTAGGTAAAAGTTAATGTAATATGCAACATAATGATGACACACATGATCAGTTACTGTACGTGTCAAAAAAAAAGATTGGTCCCGCACAAGAAATGCCAAAATAAATATTGTGTATTTCAGAGGGGTGGACACTACAAGTGAGTAGGGTACACATTTCAACGTATAGATATCATGGTAAGACTTGATTACTTACCTAAAAATAATATTTATTTTGCATTAAAAATCTAAAATGTTTGAATAAATATCCACATTCTGCAAATTCTAACTTATGCGTGCATCTCTTAAAAAAACTGAAATCTAGACGTTTGGATGAAGCAAGAGTTTATTACATTTTTCCCAACATATTAGCGTCCAACATATTTACAGAACAGATTTCGGATACAACCTTTTTTGCAATTTATGAATCAAAAATGACTATGTACAGCTGTTAAAAATGCATTTTCATCATGTTTTCAAGAACAAAATGCATCATAAATCAGACAATTAACAACATATACATTCACGTAATTGTATTACCTTAATCACAAAAACATCATAGAAGGCGATTTGCCAGAAACTATAAAACATCTACAGCTCTGGAAAAAAATAAAAGACCAGTCTGGATTTTTCTTCAATCTTCATCTCTACATTACTTGCTCTTAATGACCAAAAATGTATTTGGAATTTGGTAGACATGTTGTCAGTAGTTTATATTATAAAACCAAAATGTTCATTCTACTCAAACATATGCCTAGAAATAGTAAAACGAGAGACACTGAATATTTGGAGTGGTCTCTTTTTTTCCAGAGCTGTATTTTGTATTTAAGCACACTGCAGTTATTGCGAGCTCTGATCATAATAAATATGCAGTGTCAAATTAACTTGGTATGGAAAGCCCTGGGGCGAAACTCAGCTGTACAACCATACACATACACACACACACACACACACACACACACACACACACACACACACACACACACACACACACACACACACACACACACACACACACACACACACTCTCTAACACACAGCAGATTCAACATGGCAACTTCCTTAGATTTTCGCTTTCAGCTTAAGAAACCAAAACCAGAAAACCTCATATACTGAGGTCAACCCTTCTACCCTGGGTGATTGTTAATGCTTTGTATGAGATTGTTTGTGGTAATTAGATTAAATTAAATGTAAAATATAGCAGCCCTCAACAAAAGGCCAAGATAAAACACCCCAGTCCCACTCTGTTTATATATTCTGTATGCGTGTTATTTGTTTCTGCCTATTGTCTGTCGGCGTGCGGCCCATAAATGTACCTGTACCCTTGGGACAATAAAGTCTAAAGTCTAAAAAAAAATAATTTCAGAATATGCAAACAAGTACCAACATATCAAGGGCTATTTATTTATTATTTATTTATTTATTTATTTATTTATTTTTTTCATTGCATTTCCTCCCCAGCAATAGCCAGTCAATGAATCTACATTTTGTAATTACTTCTTTATTTGTCAGTTCCATTGTAAACGGTGGACACAGCATTTAAATATTTATTTTTCCATTAATTAAGCAATCACAGGGAAAAGGCAATGCATTTGTCACCACATTCAGTGCTGACAGCTATAATCTTAAATATAGCCTATTTCTGCATTTATTCCAGACACGGTTGAAGTACTGCAGGGTATTTGAACAACAACAGTGTCTGGCTGTTAGATAAAGAGTTGTATAGGCGACAGGGACTGCACAACTAAAAACTGCTTATCAAGCTAACAACCCGCTCTGTGTCCTGCTGTTGTGTGGAAAATGACCTATGCCGTGCACTGCATTTAAATCACATTGCAGTGGCTCACAGCAAGACGGAAAAAAAGGCAAATTATTGACTGCTGTTTTCATCCAAACAGGACACATTCTTTTGGATGGCCAGTAGACTTATGCAGCCGTTTGCCACCTCAGGACTTCAGGGACTTGTATGAAACCACATTAACAGTCAACAGGCAGTTTTCATGTCTGTCCTTGATTACGGTGATGTGGTTTACCGGCATGCATCACATTCATGTCTTAAACTCGACTCTGCTTTAAGGTTCATCACAGGAGATGCTTATGACACACACCATTGTCTTTTATATGAAAAGGTTGGGTGGTCCTCCCTTAAAGAGAGACGTGACGCACATTGGCATATTTTTATTTACAAAGCCTTGACCGGGAAGCTTCCTCGTTATTTAACAGAAATGCTGCAAATTTAAGATGGGCTTTATCAGACCCGCTCCACTTACATGCTTATGCTTTATGTCTCACAAGCCCGGTCTGAGCTGGGAAAGACAGCTTTTAGCTTCAGTGCCCCCGACTCCTGGAACAACTTACAGCAACAACCTTCATATCCTTTAACCAATTTAAACAAACTACCTTGAATCTGCCAAACTCTACCTGTAACTGTTTTAATTAGGCTATATTGTACTTTCACCCATTTCATTTTAATTGCTGCCACTCTTCACCACTGTGTAAATGTTTCAATTGTTTTTTTCTCTTCACCTGTTGTTGTGTATTTGATGTATTTGCATTGAATATTTTGTATGTATTGTTGTTTTTCCTTTGAATTTGTTTTGAACTCGACGTCACCCCTCAATTGGTCTCTCGAGGATAAATAAAAGTTAAATGAAATAAGACCATTCAATGGAGTTGTCTCTTTATCAAACAGATACAAATAGCATTATTTGCACTGATGGTCTCGTTTGCAGTTACATGTGATTTATGATCATCAGAGGAACAATAAGGCTGTTTCAGAAATATTGAAAAGTTCCTTTGTACTTGGTAAAGATTTTGATTATCGTTACAGCCAAACACACCCCTACTCCTCCCCATGAGTTCCTCTATCAATGTCTAAGCAATAACCCTATTACATCAGGACCTTGTCTGTATCATTGGCCTCTGGTAGACTGACTGTGTGCCAGATCTAAAGTGCATTTTAGGAGTTTAGAGCCAAGGAACATTTGATCGAATCTCTCAGTCTCGTCTCCGGCCGATAAGACCGGAGTCAAACTTTGTCCTTGTCTAATGGAGATACACTGGTGATGTCACATTATTGAGAAACCATTGAAAAGCATTAAACTAAAGAATAAACAATAGATCGCCTATTTAGACTATAAATGAAAATGTATAGCGACGATTTAAAAATAAAGCCAAAACAGGACTACAGAAAAATGTGAATAAAAACTACAAATTGGTTGAATGATGCTCCATTTTGGAGAACCAAGGCCCTGGATTCTCTGTCTGCATTCAAACTTAAATCGCATCTATAACAATCACAACCAAATTATTCTGTTGATGTTCTTTTAGCAAGCAAACTTTACAAGCTTCTGTAAAAATTAAAGTAGAGAGTAATTTGTTTTCAACTTTCTGTAGTGGTAAAAAGCTAAATGTTTGAATTGAAATGTGACGTTAGATGACACAATGGAAGCTGATTTCTGTGCCTTGCTTACAATACAAGCCAAGCAGATCTAGCATCTACAGCTCCGGAAAAAAATAAGAGACCAGTTTGGATTATTCTCAAATCTTCATCTCTACATTACTTATTGAAAATGCTCTTTAATGACAAACAATGTATTGGAATTTGGCAGAAATGTTGTCAGTAGTTTATATTATAAAACCAAAATGTTAATTCCACTCAAACATATGGCTAGAAATAGTAAAACAAGAGACACTGAACATTTGGAGTGGACTCTTAATTTTTTCCAGAGCTGCAGAGATTAGCCTATATAGCTTCAAAACGAAATTTCATGATGTTTTTGAACGGCTCTTTTTTATATCTGCCCCTCCTTGCAAGTTCCTTACGACACCGCGAGACAGGCTAGACATAATAAAACACTTCATTAAATTCACGTTAGACAAACATAACTCTCCCCAACATTAAAAAGCGTGAGTGGTGAGAGGCAGAAGCCATAATATCATGCTGCATAAAAGCCTGATGGACAAGAAGCTGAGATGGTTATGAGAGCATTAGTCATTCTACGATGTTTAAAACATTCACAGGAGTGTGTGGAGTCTGTAAGTGCTGTTACACACTACAGCAGGTGTAGACGGCAGATTTAGAGCAAGCAGGAAGTCAGTAAGACATACGGCATGTTCACATTCTACTGCTTCAGTTTAAAGTCCAGAGTATAACAGATATTTGCAAAACATTACAAATTCCAGGGTTCCCACACATTTTTAACAAGGAATTAAAAAAAAAAGATTTGAATTACTTTGTCCGTGATATTTTTTAACACAAGTAGCTTGAAGTAGGTAGGCCTGTTAAGCAATCATATCGATCAATAGTGGGGCTTACTTAGTTGTCTTAGTGTCACTGAGGTTCTAGAGTCATGTGTTAGAAGTCTATTCGTCATTTGAAAGCCATACATTATTAAAAACGCACTTCCTAGGCATTTCTGACGATATGCAAACTGCTAACTTATAGTTTGATAACGTTACTCACTCTTTAATAAAAACGGCCAACTAGTGAAGTTAATAGACAACAGTAATTCAAGCAACTACTTCAATTTGTGTTAGGCGTGTTTTGGGATTTTTATGTAACTGTTTCAAACACTAGCAAAAATGAATGTACATTGAATTTATCAGTTAATTTCAAACCATTTCCAAGGACTAAGCATTTTATATTTATATATATATATATATATATATATATATATATATATATATATATATATATATATATATATATATAACTATTCCAGTAATTTCATAAACCTTAGGAACCCTGAAATTCAAAACCAGTTAGACATACAGTAATGTAAGTTCACAAACTGCCGCCTATCTTTGTGAAAAATGAACAAATTCAAACTTCAAGCTGTGACTGGCCACACAAAGACACAGCGGGCAAGACAATGGATGGATTTAAAACACACACAAACATAATGTGTAGAGCTGGAGATCTTGCTTATATGCTAGTGAACAGACACTATGCTTTTTTCGGTGCTCCATTTTACTGTAGCCTCAATGGGGTGTCTGTCCATCCACAAGCACTGTCCTTAAAATAGAAAATAGTCTTTGTCCTCCTTCCATTTGCATTTCCTCTCGGTGGGACTCCATTACGGCTCTGAGTGGCTTCATTTGGTGTTCAGTTTCTCCATTAACATACAGTAGGTGCAGTGTGTGTGTGTGTGTGTGTGTCTCTCTCTCTCTCTCTCTCTCTCTCTCTCTCTCTCTCTCTCTCTCTCTCTCCTCTCGCCTGTGTCTTTTACGGGCACCATTTTGGATCTTGAGGCTGCTGTTGTTGTTGTGTCCATCACCATTATAAGAGGGCTCTTTCATATCCTGCTTCATTCGTCCATTCTGGGGTTTTCAGTTTCTTAAAATGGGGTTCCTCATCAGGGGCTGAAAAGAGGGAGGATTGTGCTGAGCTGTGACTGTCCATTCCCAACGCAGTTCCCTCCTTTCAAAGTGATGCTAAATGTACGCTAAGTGATGCTAAGCGAAATGTACGCTAAGTGATGCTAAGCTAAATGTATGCTAAGTGAGGCTACATGTTATGCTAAGACACACCCTGCGTTCCAAATCGCATACTCTTTATTTTTTTTCTATTCTAAATCTGACCATTAAAATGATCTAATTAGGATGCAGTAGGCATACACTTGGAACATACTTTAACTTATTTATTTCATCATAACATTGCACCTTGATCTTGCCTCTTGCTTTTATATCCGTCTCATCGCTGGTTGTTTTTTCATACTGCGGCTCACTATACGGAGACATACTAAATCTGGACCACAAGAATCGGGACATCCTAAATCTTTTTTTTCTACCATACTAAATAGTAGATAGTATGGGGATTGGAATGCAGGGTAGATATGGCTGCTTTACTCTATAGTAATAGTATAGCCATGTCACAGTCAGTGCTAAACATGCCATGCAGACGCCATTCATTTCAGTCATGTGCAAAATGATTGATTTGGAAGCTCTGTGGAAATATTTTAAGAAGTTTTTTGTGAAAATGGAAGTGAGAAAAGTCTTTCTGCTTATTTTAGCTGTATGTTGACTCAATAAACGAAAATCTAGTTGGTTCTGGAGTCGCATGGTGGTATATTGAAGTTTTAGTAACACTTTATAATAAATGTACATTTATCAACTGTTACTTAATGCTTATTTGTGCTACTTACTGTTAGTAAATGCTTGTGAGGCATTAAGTAACTGTTAATGCTAAGTTATTAATGGTTAGTAAATACTTGGTTAAACATTAACTATGTTTAGTTAACCTAGAATTTGTTAAGCCTTGTCTAAGCATAACCATTAGTTATTGCTTACTTAATGAATATTACGCAATAACGAAGCAGTTATTAATGGTTAGTTATTGCTTAGTTGATGCTTTTTAAGCCTTAACTAAGCATTTAGTAACAGTTAATTAATGTACCCTTATTGTAAAGTGTTACCGAAGTTTCTAGTAGAGTAATAAAACAATAAACCATCTTCTGATAATGCTGTACCTTTTAAACAAACACATTTGAGATCCCTCAAAGGGATATTGTAATGTAATGTAATATCAGAGAATTAAGCGGCATTTAGTGGTGAGATTCTAGATTGCGACACTCCTTTTCACAGAATTTACAGAAGCTACGGTGGCCTTCAAGGACAAGAAGCTATAGTTACTAAAGATGGCATCATCCACCACTGCCTCAGGTCTTTCCACAATATCAAGTGATGAGGTGAAGATGCATTTAGTTATTTATTCTATAGTACTTCTTCTTCTTCTTGGTCTTCCAGCATTCCCCCAGGACGCCCACAATATATAAAAAGGTTAGGCCATTTAGTTTTCATGCTATTATACACTTATTAAAACAAACTTATTAATATTATATTCCCATATCTACCAAATCTGTTTTGAAAAAATACCAATCAAATCTACACACTGCCCCTTTAACTGTGGTCAGTCATAGTACACAACATAAGGGCCTTTAAGAACAGGAAAAGTGCTGAAATCTGGGCATTGCATTTTGAAAATACACCTTGAAAATGTTTACCAGTTGAACATGGAATACTTGAACTAGAAATCCTGTAAGTTAATCAGTGAAACGTTAACAGATTTTTGTGATACATTTTTTTTCCGGCTAGATAACGTTAGATTATTTTGTCACACCAGGCATCTTGTTTGCGGCTCCGGTAGGAAAGCTATTTGAGGGATAATTGGTGTCACTACCTTTTTGTAGGATGCATTTTCAAGCGCTTCGATATATAAATTAAATACATTATTATTTCTCCCGGTAATAAGTGTGCAAAAAATAGCAGGGAAGCTCTTACTCTATGCTCTAAAAACAAGCGCAACAAATCTTTACTACTAATTAAAGAAATGCAATACATTCAATAGTGACAGACAGTGTTTAAAATGCTACATACAAAGAGTACTGTGGTAATTGTGTAGCCTGGTGCTACCAGACCATCGTACTTCATTTAATTTGTACAGAAGGTCTGGCAGTGCTGTAATTGGCAAACGTTCACTCATGGAGGCAGGTGTTTGTTAAAGTTTAAAACTATTGGAACTGCCCAGTGCCACTCTGGATTAGCCAACCAATCGCATAACGTTTGGTCGTCACATGTGTCATGAGCCGGCTTCTGGCAACTGAAACTGGAGCACGACTTCGACGTCATTGTTCTCAGCCACTCGCTCTGTTCGCTGGTTGGACCGGCTGTCGAATCTCCAGCAAAACTGGGAAATGGGCTGTACACCCAGACTGACTACTGTGGTGGAGATTTTGCATATGATGTATGTCTGGACTCAAATGTTAGAATGCTTATTAATGAAATAGGAAACATTTGCTACAAACCTGTATAGACATACATTGAGTGTGTTTTAGTGTAAACTGATTAACTGAAATGTAGGTTCAACCATCCCCCTCAATCTCCCGTGTGGAGCCAGCCTGACTATACATTTGAAAGAGGACAATGTTCCTGCAGACAGCCTCCTGCTGTTCTGGGACAGCCTGCCCCACCCGCGATTATAATATGAATGTATATCTCAAGACCTGTCTGCCCCCCCAACCTGTCTTCCCCTCCTTCCCCCCACCCAGCCCTACCTGTCTGACTCCCAATTACATGTCCTTAAATAGCTCATGATTTGAAGGACATATGGTCATTCCTTGCAACGCACTCACATGTGTTGGAACTAGTGACCACTCCGACGGAGTTTTCTTGTTATTGATTGAGAATAAACTTGTGTGCTTCTACAACGTATCACCGTGCTTTGATTTTACTACTACAGTTTGGCGAGCCAGTTCCAGGGGAGGAATACCGACGGGCGTCCACGGGACCGGACAACAGACTCCAAAAGGCTGATCACCTTCTCACTGCGGGACAGAGAGGAACTCTGTTGGCCGTCCCCGTGGAAAACCCTGTCATCTCCTCCTAAAAGAATCGGTATGTGGAAAATCTTTCTTAAAAAAGCAAAACGATTGGGTAAAAAGGTCTTCTTCTAAAGATATCTCTGTGTTAACTTACGCTGTAAACGGTTGCGCAACTCTCCAGTTAAATTTACTGGTTAGTTTTTGGCCTGGTTACGGGGGTGGCTGTTAGCACATTTGGGGAGCCTTCCGCCAAGCACTGGACAAGATTGCCGAATTTGTCTTATTTGTTCAAGTTGAACTGAGCTGGTTGAGAGGAAGGCTTTAGGTAGTTTAGTAAATGGTAATGTGACTTGTTCGGTTGACGGACCGGGACAAGCAGTTGGCTTGGGAAGCCTGAATTATTAAACAGGTCCTTCTTGGAGATAAAAACCTAGAAATTGTTAACCTTTTTACAGACCAAGATACGCTGTATTAGTGGGGTTTGTTTTCAACAATAGCAAGAAAATTGAAATTTCATAAGTGTTTTATTGTTTGTCCTGTTTTTGTATTGTCTTGTTGTTCTTTCATTCTGTTTTGCTTTGTGTTAACTAGCCACGGTACCACAAGGAAAAGGTAAGAAAAATTGTGGTCTTATTTCTGTGTTTATAACAATGGGGATGATTTTTAGCAAACGAGCCGATTTAGTCACTCCAAATTCGCCTTGTATACAATATATGCAAACGAATTATGGGGATTCAGCTGTGACACAGATGCAAGATTGGCATCGCTTTGGTTTCCCAATGGGGGGTAGTTTTAGCGTCGCTCAGCTCAAGCTACTGAAAGCACAGTTACAAGGAGCTGAAGAACAAAGTAGTCACAAACGGAAGTCTAAACGTTTCCGGGCCGACTGGCTGGCATTTACCCACTGGTCAGAAGAAGCAAATCGGCGGGCTAATAAGTGTCAGCCAGCCGTTGAAGATAAGATTAACTGTGTCTCCCAGTGCCTTAAATTACAGGACGATTTGCATGATACCAGGAGCCCTGGCATGCTCCGACGGACAGCGGCGGTATTGCCCGCAGGCCTCATACCAGCAGCACCGACCCACCCTGTCCCAACAGCGGTTGTCCCCGCAATACAAGAGGCTCCAGCCTCTGTGCTTCCCTCAGCGGCCGCACTCGCAGGGTTGACCGACAGCACCGCCAACATCCGCCTTGCCGACCAACACCCTCCGCCTTACGATCAAACACATTCAGGTTTGTTTTTCCAACCACAGCCGATTCAGTACCATCCGGTAAGTACAAATCCTTTTTGCACAAATCTCACTGCATTTGCCCTTCCGGTGATTCAGTCAGTTACACAGGTTCCTTTGTTGCCTTTACAGCCACTTAGTCCTTTTTCCCCCGCTAACACTGTATGCCCTTCCCTCGCGATGTTTCAGGGCACGCAGAACGAGATAGGGCGGGAACATCATGACCGTTTCAAGCAAAATTATCACAGTCAGAACTCTAATTCGCACAAACGCAGATCACATAATAACAAAGATGTCCGCGATACTTGTTTCCATTGTAAGAAATCCGGGCACTGGAAGCGCGATTGCCCCAACCGTGACGGTGGCCATTGACTAGCGAAGGCTCCACAGGACGCTTCGACCCATTTACTTTTAGCATTCAGGCCTGTAGCCTTAGGATATTGAGGCATCATTTGTCTTTTAGCTCCCATTTAATTCCCTGTTCTGATGGCCTTGCCATTAACTTTGTCTAAAGCTAGCTGCCTATCTGTTTTAAATTCCTTTTTGAGTTTGGAGTTGTCCTGTTGAAGGGAACATTGTGCAAAGTCATTTTCTGTGGCTGGACTAGCCACACGCAAAAACAGGAGCCGGCCTTCGAGGCTGGTTGACGTGTTTTCACTTGATTTTGCTGGTGTGTGATTTCTTTCAGAGGCTTTTCCTGTGGGCTCATTTGGCACCATGTTCATTTCCGCTGCTCTCTCCAGCAGAGGAACAGCGTCAAACACTCTTCCAGTTAGTAGGCTAAGCGACGACACTCAAAAACACCCATTACAATTATTACTAGCCATTGCTATGATTCATTTGTTTCCCTTGACCACTGTTATAAATGTCTGCTCTTCTTTGTAGCCTAGCTTATGGATATGCCTTAGTCACTTTTTGCCTTCAACTTCAGCTGCCCATGTCAGCATTGTTTTGGTTTACACATTTGCGAATGTAGGTGTTCAGTTTAGCTATTTTAAACACTTTTGGGCCCAACAAAGGTGGTCACTTTTACCTTCTGCTTAGAGTATTTCTTTTTATTGTTCTCTTTCGTCTGCTGTGGCCCACTTCCATGGTGTGAGTATCCTCCCCGTGTTATGCTTTGTTCTACCATCTCATCATTTGCATCTTCCTTTTGACTAATCCTCCGTCCTGACCATGGCCTTTTGTCTTGTGTTCAACATGTGTAAATTGCTGGGATTGCCTGTGTTTTCTCTCTGCCTGTTTTACCCCCTTGTTTTCCTGACTTTGGGGACTTTTACTAAACTTGTCTGATTTAATGCTGTTTTCTTCCCAAATCTAAATAATTTGTTTTGTCTGTTTTTCAGTCTCCCTTCAGCACGACAGGGACACTGCCACCTAAGTTGACTCTGTTAACAAATGCCTTTGTCTACACCTCCTGTGTTTACATGGATCCTCTGTAGCAAAGAGGGCTACTCTCAGTTTTGCAGTCATGGCTGGACTAGCCTGTCTCCATGCACTTGTCACTTTTGCCTTGTTCTAGCATTCATTTTAGTTACAATTTGCCTCCTTCTAGAAAGGGGACTAGTTCTTCTGCTTTAAATACTACATGTCCTGGTTCAAGCCAAACTCCCTCATTTACATCTCTTTAAACCACCGCTAAACATGCACAGCCACTCTTAAAGAAGCTGTATTGTTTTCCACCTTTTCTAGGCCCAGCCACCATGCCCATTTTACTTCTCAAAAGCACAGTCACCTATGTTTTTCTTTGTTGCAGGATGTTGTGTGCTTCACAGCACATGTGAGACAGGGAGAGGGTTGTTGTTGTTGTGTGCTTCACAGCACATGTGAGACAGGGAGAGGGTTGTTGTTTTATTAGTTTGGTTGAGTTTGAGGTGTGTTTTATGTGTAAGGATACCGAGTTCTGGTCTCTGATTTTGCCAAAATCAGTCAGTTGGCTTGTTTTTCTCTCCTTTTCTCTCTCTGTGTTTTGTGTGGAATCTCTGGCATCTGTCTGACCATTAGCCAAATTGGTCACCTTGCTGCCGGCATTTTTGAATGCTTGATTTTTGTATGTTTGTGTTTTTGTTGTTGTTTGGATTAACTCTGTACACTTGGGTGTGTATTTCAGTTTTTCTGTTGCGCGCAGCGATCGTTTAAGCAAAGCTTAAACTTGTTCTTGTTTTGCTTCTAACTGCTAAATTTGCTTCCAAACTTTTCTTGTAGGTGCTGCTTTCTAATATTTCCCTGGAAATATGCTCATCTCATGCTATTCCCATACCTGTTTTCTTTTATGTTTCTTTGTACTGTTTCTCGCATTCTGTGGTTTTCCTAAAACCTAACACAACTCATTTTAACACAACTAACTTTGTAATTTGTTTTGTTTTCTTTGCTGCACATTATCAACACTTTGCTGCAAACTTGTTGATGTTTCACCACAGTTTACATTGTGGGCTTTGCAGGTCTTTTTGGTAAGTAATTATGGTTCTGTTTTGCTTGATGACTGCATCCAAAAGGTAAGATCCCTTTGTTTAGTTGACAAGTCAACATTGTTGTTATTTATGGCTTTGACTTTCTGCTATAAGTGTTATCTTCTTTCCCTTTTAAGCTGATTTAGTGGGCTTTTCTCAATTTGCCATGTTGATACCTCATGTCGCTGTCTCTTTGATTATATTTGAACAATATCCTTCTCTCCTCTATGCGTCACAGTGTATGCAGCAGTGTTTCCCCCTGTCCTGTTCTGGAAAAGCCTACACTGTCCCATCCAAACCTGGAGCTTTAGGGGTTTGACTCTGCTTCACGGCATCCGGCCTCAGAGCAAGGCCAAGTTGGCTTCACGGTGATTTCTGCATCCAACACACACATTAGTGACAACCCTTTTGATGCTATTTGCTCCTACCCTAAGTAGTTGCAGGGCGCATATGTGATACCTTTACAAACTGTTTCTTTTTGGCTGCCATAGCGGCTATGACTGCCGTTAAACAAAATACTTGAGTTTGCTGTCAACTGTCACTGTCACGGTCACTCCCCTGTCCTCTCTTTCTGCTCTCCACAGACTGGTGAAGGATGCACTACCACGACCAGCCACCACCCGAGGATCGGTTTGTGGTCATGGCTCCCAGACGGAGGTTCTGACAAGCAAGCGAGGGACAGGACCCTTGCAACTCCTCCTCTCCTCCATGACGGCCGTGAAGGTTGCAGAACGGACCACCTGGATCCATGCCAGTCACAACGAACGGATCGAGAGGCACCTACAGGACTACAGCCCACCAGCATGGATCAGACGACATCAGCAGGACCAACACCAGCAGCGACGAGGAAGAAGACGGGCAACCGCCTCACTACAAGGAGACCCCCACCTCCCCCAGCAATGGCCGCCTAACCTGCACCACGGATGCCCCCCCCCCCCCCGGATTCACTCACACTGAACCCCCACTCCTTGTCATGCTGTGAAGCCTCACACTCTTGCCCAGCACATTCTATTGCCTTACTGGGCGCGAAACGCCTTCAGAAAAACACTGTCTGCCACACAAACACTCTCACACACACACCCACACACACATGCAAATACAACTGCCCACACAATCTGACCCACAAACACTCACACAAACACACACAAGCAACCACAGTCTGATACACACACACACACACACACACACCTCCTCTTGACCGTGCTGGAATAGCACCTGAACATATTGACTGTTGCCTTGGGGCTTGATTTTTGGCCTTATCCTTTGCTAATTTCACACAACTTTTGGTTAAATGTTTTCCTCAAAAAACGCCTATTGAGGTTTTTTCCCATTGAATCAACTTTTCTTGTTTGTGTTAATTTTTGGCCAGCATTGGGTTATGGTTTAGTTTTTTTCCTCTAACTTGCCTTGTTGAGGTTTTATTTCTTAACCATTTTCTGACTGCTATGCTTTTGCTTTTGATATTATTTTAGTTCCTTTTCTTTGAGTTTTACTTTTTTCTCAGAGTGCCTGTTTGGGCTTTTCAAAAAAAAAAAAAAAAAAAAAAGTATGGAAGTGTGGTGGAGATTTTGCATATGATGTATGTCTGGACTCAAATGTTAGAATGCTTATTAATGAAATAGGAAACATTTGCTACAAACCTGTATAGACATACATTGAGTGTGTTTTAGTGTAAACTGATTAACTGAAATGTAGGTTCAACCATCCCCCTCAATCTCCCGTGTGGAGCCAGCCTGACTATACATTTGAAAGAGGACAATGTTCCTGCAGACAGCCTCCTGCAAGTGTTATTTTCAGTTTCAGCAGCGCTACATAATTAAGTCCCAATGGCATTATACAGTATATAATGGGTAAGTATAGAGTGAGTGAGTGAGTGAGTGAGTGAGTAAGTGAGTGAGTGAGTGAGTAAGTGAGTGAGTGAGTGAGTGAGTGAGTGAGTGAGTAACTGACTGACTGAGTAACTGACTGAGTAACTGACTGACTGACTGACTGACTGAGTGTGTCTGTAGTTTTTCATGCCGTGCCTCTTACCATGATAGTGGTGACGACTACAGTTCTGTTCTCGATTCCAGACGTGTCGTTTGGGAGCAGCGGAGAATCCTGGATCAAAACCAGTTTGTCCGCATCGTTCCAATAGCCCATCTGTAGGGAAAAACACAACAACCTGAGACTGTGTCGTTTCTGTTTGTACAAGCCGTATA
>CM049407.1:5242500-5245000 GCA_026929865.2 Hyperoplus lanceolatus
GACTCCATTTTCAACTATTCAACACACTTACATTCTATTTTATTAAATTAATCTCCTGTATAATCAATGAGAGATCTTTTTTTTAGTTATTTTGCATAGAAAAAATGTGTAGGATGTTGTAAATGTCAAAAAGTAACTCAGATTAATAAATGATCCTACAATAAAGTATAAAAAATATCATCCAACTTATTACACCTTCCTTTAAGGATTCTCAGATGCAGTTGAACATTACAGCAGCCTCTTGTCAGACTTTGCCAGTTTCCATGGTTAGAAACTTCAAGTCCCTGATCCCCTAACCCGACTATATTTCAGAACAGTTCTTAAAGGAAAGTACATTTTACATTTCACCGAGTCCATCCTTAGCACAATCCCCACACGCCCATACACTATGTACGCTGAATAATAAAAGCCCTGATGAAATACTTGAGCTGAGGCAAAAAAAAATGCATCGAGCCAAGACAAACTGAATTTAATCAAGTATCTTCCAACACTTGAGGTCTTTCTGTGCAAATTCTGTATCAGAGAATCCTGCTAGCCTCACTGCCTACACTATAAAAATGAAATATATGGAAAAAATGTCATTTAAAGGCAACTGTATTCACTAGATGTACTGTATATGTTTTGAGGCTATAACGTTTTTTTTTTTTTAAAGTTGTGAAAACTATGTCATACAGATAACAAACTAAACCAAGTCGCTCATAATGGAAATACATTAAACGCTGTTGAAACTTTCTGAACAAAAATAATGAGTTGCCACAAACTTTTTCACTTTTTGGGGATTCCTTAGTATGTAGAACTCAAAACTTTGAAAGTTACATTATATGTGAATTTTAATTTTTCTCAAGAAAAGATAATGAGTTGGCTTGGCTCAAATGTAGGCAGTTATCCTTTGCACTTGAGCTTACTAACTTACTGTGTTGCCTCAAACCAAAACGTTTTAACAGTCTCAAATCTAGTGAAGACAGTTGCCTTAAACAGTGTAGTTTTTCTGTAGTTGTTGTACAATGCATCTCATTAAAGATAACTGGGACACAGTCTTAACATCAATAACACAACACAGAACAAATGGACTTTAACCACAGGTAGCGGCGGTGAGACAGTATGGGAAAATAATTGGATAAATAAAATGAAGAAATACGCAAACAAATAAACAAACAAACAGACAGACAGGCAGACAGACAGACAGACAACGAGACAGACAAAGAGACAGGCAGACAGGCAGACAGACAGACAGACAGACAGACAGACAGACAGACAGACAGACAGACAGACAGACAGGCAGACAGACAGACAACAAGACAGACAAAGAGACAGGCAGACAGACAGACAGACAGACAGACAGACAGAGACACTCACCAGGTTGGCCATGATGTAATGGTATCCTTTCACATGTTTCCCCACACTCACGATCTGAGAAGGAGGAGGAGGAGCAAAACACTCAACGTTAATCTGATTGGATGACAGCGTAGCGTACAGTTAATTACAGGAAGTGTGTGTGTGACAGGAAGTAATGTGTGTGTGACAGGCAGTGTGTGTGTGTGACAGGCATAGAGTGTGTGTGTGTGTGTGTGTGTGTGTGTGTGTGTGTGTGTGTGTGTGTGTGTGTCCGGACACGTTGGGACCATCAGGTTTGATCCGTAGAAGATCGGCTGCGTCAGTATCATAAACAATTCACGCTTTCAAAGACATGGTAATGCTTTTTGACAATCCTATATAAAACTGAGCCTCTGTTGGAATATTATGATATTAGAATATCATGGAAATTCCTTTATTGTGATAGGCCTCCCTCTATCTCTCTCTCTCACACATGTACGCACGCACACACACACACACACACACACACACACACACACACACACACACACACACACACACACACACACACACACACACACACACACACACACACACACACACACACACACACACACACACACACACACACACACACACACACACACACACACACACACAACTGATTCTGAAAGCTGACATCTGCTATGAAATCCCATTGGACACCTGGTTAATAAGGCCATATGAATTAAAGTGGCGGTGAAAAAAACATTGCTTTGAACTCTTTATAAAAGCGTTGGATTAATATCAGTTCCTCCAACAGCTTCACTGCTGTCGGTAACCTGCACATCAGGTGGTGAAATACCTGCAAGAGGCAAGATGAGAATATAGAAAGAAATCCATTGTGTCATTCTGAATCACAACAGGGAGCAGTGGCAGAGGTTAGCATCAAAACTGTATGGCAGAGAGGTTTGAAATATGTCTGTTTGCTCATATTAACATATAAACTGAAAATTAAAACACACAATTTATCAGGATCAGTAAAGAAGGAAATAAAAATAGAAGGTGTCAATATTTCAAAGGAAAACAATTTCAGCCATTTTTTTTTTTTTTTTTTTTTTTTTACCATCAGAAAGCCCACCAGGACATACGACTTTACTACATTTAAAGGTGGTTTCAGTTTGTGTTAATTCTTGCACCCCCTTTC
>CM049407.1:5250000-5252500 GCA_026929865.2 Hyperoplus lanceolatus
GTTAGGGAGCGTTGCATTCTAGAACTTTCTAGAACTTTCTAGAACTTTCTAGAACTTACTTGATGATGTCATATTACACACTGCACCTTTAAGTACATTTAATTTAGTGTATGCTGAACATTTTTTTTTTAATTATAATTTTTTCCCTTAGAAAGGGTCTCCATATTTCTCCATACCATGGACCAAGGCATGGGCGCCGCCATGTTGGAAGTGTCATGGTTGGAATGTCATCAGATGCATTGTTTAGAATTTAGAATTGTTCTTGTCCTTGAAGGCCACTGTAGCTTCTGTTATTATTCGAAAGGGTTGGGGTTACCCAGGGAGCGTTGCATTCTAGAACTTTCTAAAACTTTCTAGAACTTTCTTGATGATGTCATATTACACACTGCACCTTTAAGCATATGTATTCATCATACATACACATACTGTTATTATTCGAAAGCTTTACCAGGGTAACCAAGGGAGCGTTGCAATCTAGAACTTTCACCACTAGATGCCAATAAATACCAGATATTACACACTGCACCTTTAAATGTAAGATAAAAACAGTGTGCCATGCTCTTGTATATTATGTAACAATATGAAATCCCATCAAGTCCTATTGTATTGTGCATCATGGCTTGAACTGCGTCACGTGATCTTGAATTTTCAGTGTCTGTAGTGGAGTCAAGCAAAGCGTGCAAAGACTGGTCTGAAATACCAGCTGATAAATGTGCAAACCCCCGGGATGTAGCAGCCAAACGCAATCACATCACCAGCGTCAAATACACACACACACACACACACACACACACACACACACACACACACACACACACACACACCATACACACACACGGACAGAAAGACACATACACACTCACATACTCGTACACACACACACACGGACAGAAATACACACACACACACACACACACACACACACACACACACACACACACACACACACACACACACACACACACACACACACACACACACACACACACACACAAAGCATGTCCGGCTGATTGAAGCAGCTGTAGCATGTGGAGAGGAGTTAGTTCACATCTGGGTTTAAAGGTGCAGTCAGTGATTCTTGTCAAAATCACTTTGTTGTCCAAATCAGTGAATGACTCCTCGCGATCCGCTACCTGTCTGTACTGTGTGCGTTGCAAAAAAAAAAAAAAATCCAGTGTTAATACACAGCCTAGGCTCTGTAAACAGACAATCGGCTATAGCTACGGTGGCCCGCCTTTGTTTGCATACCAGTTCACAGAGCCTAGGCTGTGTATTACAGTAACAACGCACACACAGTACAGGACAGGTAGCGGATCGTGAGGAGATATTCACTGATTTTGACAAAAAGTGATTTTGTTTCCTCATTGAGCTTTACAATACAGAGGGTCTTATGCTTTTATAAAGATAGTCATTTATCACGGTCTGAACACACACACACGCACACACACACACACACACACACACACACACACACACACACACACACACACACACACACACACACACACACACACACCTACGTTCTCTCCATCCTACACATTGTTCATTCTACTCGACTCCTCACCAAACATTCCTTGATTAGTTTTGTGTTTCATCTCATGTCATTTCTTTTGGCGCTGTGGTTGCCCTGATGTTACTGTCAATTCGTATTACCGATAATTATTTGTAATGCTGCTGTCTGTGTGTATTTGCAGGATTTTTCTAGGAAAGCTAATAGGAGCAGCACTCACCATACCACACACACGCAACAACACACACACACACACGCACGCAGAGATGCACACACACACGAACACACACAGAGACACACGCACACACACACGTACACTCACACTCACTCTCACACACGTACACACACACACACACACACACACACACTCACACACACACACACACACACACACACACACACACACACACACACACACACACACACACACACACACAAACACACACACACACACACAGCACCAGCCCCTTGTGTGTTGCAGTGGTGCAGGGAATCAGACTCATTGACTGGGCCCAGCCATGCGTGGGCTCACTCTACATTAAAGTCAATCCTGGATGAATGCCCAGCACACTATTCTCTGTGTGTGAAAATAAAAACGCTCCTCAGGCCAAAAGTGCTGCAGCCGGCACCCAAAAGCCTTCCGAAAAAGCACCCACATGTATCCAACACACACACACTTACTAACACACTCACTCACTCAGAGCACCAACACTCACTCACTCACACACACACACACACACACACACACACACACACACACACACACACACACACACACACACACACACACACACACACACACACACACACACACACACACACACACACAGGAGCTTGTACAGAAATAGCTATAAACCGCCATATGATTTTAAGGATTGTGGAAAATGCTTGTGCAGAAATCGACTTTCATGCTATGCCCTAATGCCAGGCAACTGCAAAACACAGTTCAACTGATCAGCTAAAGTAATACACACACACACACACACACAC
>CM049407.1:5257500-5265000 GCA_026929865.2 Hyperoplus lanceolatus
CGGAGAAGGAATATTTTTCTTAATATGACACAATGTGTTGACAGAAAAAACAGTCCCAGGGCACGGGAAGGGGGTCGTTTCCAGTTTGCTGTTGTAATAAGCGCCTGGTTAAAACGAGCATTGTTTTTTTTTGGGGGGGGGGTGCATTTCCAAGCTTTATTAGACAGTACATAGTTGAGATGGGGAGACACAGAGAGAGGGGGGATGACCTGCAGTAAAGGTCCACGGGTCGGATTTGAACCCGCGACCACTGCAACGAAGGCCGGAGCCAATATGGTACACGCTCTAACCAGTACGCCACAAGAGCGCCCCCCACGAGCAGTGTTTTTAATTTTACTTTTATTTTGTTATATAGGCCTAACAATTTGAACAATGAATTTGAGAGCATCCACCTCAATCCCACTGCAATGTCAATAAAGATACATTCTGGTTCTGATACAAATGCATCTTAACAGAGGAGTAGACAAAATAATCGTTTTCACTGTTCTTTTGATATTCTATACCAGATGCATTTTTTTTTTGGGGGGGGGGGCATTTTTATGCTTTATTGATAGTGCAGAGAGACAGAGGTGAAATGGGGCAGAGAGGGGAGTGACATGCAGAGAACGACCGCGGGCGGGAATCGAACCCGGGTCGGGTGGGGGGGGGTTGGGTGGACGCCCTACCAACTGAGCTAAGGGCGCCCCTTACTAGATGTATTTTAATCTTGATGTATTTCATGCCCCTGTCAAGCACTTTGAATGGCCTTTTGTCTGAATTGTGCTATAATGAACTTGCCTGTTTTGAATGAGAACAACAAGTGATGGCTTTGCAACGCGGTGCAAAAGCCACCGTGCGTGTTTCAATGCTTTAAGAGACCAAATAACAAAACCGCTCTGATTATCACTTTAGATCTTTTCAAGAGAAAAATGCATTAAACACACATCAAAACCAAATGCATCCCTTTCATCTCTATAAGCTGTGTGTGTGTGTGTGTGTGTGTGTGTGTGTGTGTGTGTGTGTGTGTCTTCCCTCATTCAAATAGCAGAACAAACATTACCTAGCGGCGCTTTGAATGATTCTCGTCTGTGTTGTGGATATATTCTAGACAGAGGACGGATTCTACATCAACACAACACAGCTGCTTCTATTGTGTTTCATTGGTCCGGCTTTAAATTGCATTTTTTTTCTCAATTGCTGGAACACATTTGCCCATTAAGGAATTTACGTTTTTTCCGAACAATTGACAGACATGACTAAACTGAAAGAATGTTGCCGAAATGAAAAACGGGCAAGGCAAGGCAAGGCAAGTTTATTTATATAGCACAATTCAAACACAAGGCCATTCAAAGTGCTTTACAGGGGCAAGATTAAAATACATAAAACACATTAGATAGTTTTTTTTTAACCTTTATTTATACAGGTATATCACATTGAGACCGAAGACTCTTTTACAAGGGAGACCTGTTTTCCTTTCCCACGTTACCATTCACACACACATTCATACACCGATAGCAGCAGGCTAACTATCGACATTCACACGAGGCAAGTTTGGTGAAGTGTCTTACCCAAAGACACAACAACTATGACACAGGTGGCAGGGCGGGGATCGAACCTCCAACCCTTTGATCATCGGCCGACCCGCTCTACCAACTGAGCCACAGTCGCCCTAAAAGTAATGGCAGGAAAGACGGAAGACCTTTAAGAATGTTTTTATTTTTTTTAAGATATTTTTTTTTGCTTTTTTATGCTTTATTGATAGTGTAGAGACAGAGTTGAAATGGGGCAGAGAGGGGAGTGACATGCAGAGAACGGCCGCGGGCTGGAATGGAACCTGGGTCCGCTGTTGGCCGAGGCCCATGGGGGGGACGCCCTACCAACTGAGCTAAGGGAGCCTCCTCAAAAAGTGATTTTGACAAAAAAAGCGTTTTACAGAATCACTGACTCCACCTTTAAGAATGTTAAGGTGAAAATCAAGTGGATCCCAGTGCCATTAAGAGTGTGTTAAACCAATGATGGAAATGGAGAGTTTGTTTATTTATACACACACTTAAAGCGCTGTTCAAACCAGAACAGGGCGTCCTGCTTTAAGGAAAGATTTCCTCATTATGGAAAAGGTTTCAGCTGTCCACAAGAGCCATATACTGTTATTACACACATACACACGCACGCACGCACACACACACACACACACACACACACACACACACACACACACACACACACACACACACACACACACACACACACACACACACACACACACACACACACACACACACAGAACGACAACAGAGAGTGAAGATAATGAGCATCTTCTGCCGGAGAATCAGAGCGAGATCAGGCGAAAAAAAAAGGAAGAAAAAAAAACAGAAGGAAGGAAGTGGAAGCTCAAGTTGTTTTCTCTTGTTAAAGGTAAAGTGGAGGTCTGGAAGTAACAACAACAGAGAGAGGGAGAGAGAGAGAGAGAGAGAGAGAGAGGGCTGCTGTGCTGTGCTGTGCTGACAAACACATTGTTTCCATACACACAGAGGGAGAGAGAGGGAGAGAGAGGGAGGGAGGGAGAGGTAGAGAGAGAGAGATAGAGTGAGAGAGGGAAGGAGAGAGAGATAGGGAGGGAGAGAGAGAGAGCAGGAGAGAATGAGTGAGAGAGTGAGAGAGGGAGAGAGAGAGGAATAGAGAGGCAGAGAGAGAGAGCGAGCGAGCAAGAGGGAGAGAGAGAGAGGGAGAGAGAGAGAGACAGTGAGAGTGAGAGACAGTGTGAGTGAGAGGGAGAGAGAGGGAGAGAGAGAGAGGGGGAGAGAGAGACAGTGAGAGTGAGAGACAGTGAGAGTGAGAGGGAGAGAGTCTGTTCTCCTCTCATCTGCCTGCAGCTTCTAAGCCTCAGTTAGATAAACAAGACAACAGACGTCTATGTGTGTGTGTGTGTGTGTGTGTGTGTGTCTCTGTGTGTGTGTGTGTGAGAGAGAGAGACGGAGATTCTAAAAGAGACACTTCTTTTGTTGTGTGCGTGTTTGTGTGTGCATGCGTGTGTGTGTGTGTGTGTGTGTTTGTGTGTGTGCTTGCATTTGCGTGCGTGTATGTGTGTGTGTGTGTGTGTCTGTGTGTCTGTGTGTGTGTGTGAGAGAGAGGCGGAGATTCGAAAAGAGACACTTCTTTTGTTGTTTGTGTGTGTGCGTGTGATACATGTGTGCGTGTGTGTGTGTGTGTGTGTGATGCATGTGTGCGTGTGCGTGTGTGTGTGTGTGTGTGTGTGATGCGTGTGTGTGTGTGTGTGTGTGTGTGTGTGTGTGTGTGTGTGTGTGTGTGTGTGTGTGCATGTGTGCGTGTGTGCTTATGTGTGTGTGTGTGTGAGATAGAGACGGAGATTCGAAAAGAGACACTTCTTTTGTTGTTTGTGTGTGTGCGTGTGCTTGCTTGTGTGCATGTGTGTGTGTGTGTGCGTTTCTGTGTGTGTGTGTGTGAGAGAGAGAGGGACAGAGACAGATATTCGAAGAGAGACATTTCTTTTGTTCTACACACAATTAAAGAACATGGAGTTGCCAGTGACTACGGTATCCAGAGAGCAGTTGTAACTGGTTGTAACATCAGAGCTGAAGTTTTGCTTCTCCTCGTGTCATGACTCATTTGAAGTCTCTAGTGTCTGTCGTCGTCTAGGGAGATGTTACTAGAAATATTTCATCATTGTGGTGCACACACACACACACACACACACACACACACACACACACACACACACACACACACACACACACACACACACACACACACACACACACACACACACACACTAGAGCTGCAACGATTAATCGACGAATCCATTATTAATCGATTATTAAACTAATCGCCGACTATTTTGATAATCGATTAATCGTTTCCAGTAAAAAAAAAAAATGTAATCCTTGTTGTATTATGGTTTATTCTTCTAAGGCCCTACAAATACATGACATGTACAGTAAATTGACTTGGTGGCTACATGCAGAAGTTCTGTCACTGTAATGTAGGTGGGAAAACGACAGCATTGCACAGATAGGGGGCGCCATGATGAACACTTCTCGAGAATGTACAGAGAATTTGTATTCTGGTGCAGAATAAAATAAAAGCACAAACTACCACTAAATAAACTGATACATTAAACATCAGAGTTTGCCTGTGTGTGTGTGTGTGTGTGTGTGTGTGTGTGTGTGTGTGTGTGTGTGTGTGTGTGTGTGTGTTTGAGAGAGGGATGAATACTCGAAGGGATTCTGGTAGAGAGAGCGTCCACTCAACCAAGAAAGGAGTCCAGGGGTTGGAAAATCCAGCCAGAAACAACACTGATGTCCCCTCAAGGGACGGGATGACACACACACACACACACACACACACACACACACACACACACACACACACACACACACACACACACACACACACACACACACACACACACACACACACTTCTCTTGATCCTTATATTCAACAGTCAACAACACAACCCAATCCCTACAGTATCTGCATGTTTCTTTGCAGTTACACATAAAATATGGTTTTGAATAACAACAAATGAATATTCTTCTCTGAGATCAAACACTCTGGCTCCTCCCTGCTGTGTTTGCCACCAATTACTGGCTATTAAGTCAGGTATAAAACATCAAAAACACAAGTAAAACTACAATCAATTTACTCTCATTTGAATTCCTGCTATCAGTGCCCTTCAATTTGACCTTGTTACATCTTGTCATGATATACAGCTATGGGAAAAATTAAGAGACCAGTCTGGATTTATCTCTACATAACTTATTGAATATGCTATTAATGACAAAACATTTATTGGAATTTAAATGTTGTCAGTAGTTTATAACATAAAACCAAAATGTTCATTCTACTCAAACATATGCCTCTGAACATTTGGAGTGGTCTTAATGATAGATATTCCAGAGATGTATGTATGTTGATTTAAAGCTAGACACACGCACGCACGCACGCACACACACACACACACACACACACACACACACACACACACACACACACACACACGCACGCACACACACTCACACAAATGCTTCGACATCCTGCTTGTCTCTTGATTGGATGCCCTTCAAAAAATACACCTCTGTTTCCGGAATATCCCATAAAAGTTTTAGTGTATTTTTCCCCCATGCCATGTGTTAATCCAATTGGTAACACAACACAAGCCTTTCCTTCAAGTGTGTGTGTGTGTGTGTGTGTGTGTGTGTGTGTGTGTGTGTGTGTGTGTGTGTGTGTGTGTGTGTGTGTGTGTGTGTGTGTGTGTGTGTGTGTGTGTGTGTGTTAATCCAACTGGTAACACAACAAAAGGCTTTTCTTCAAGGTCACCTCTACACACACATGTCGGAGCTGCCAATAAGCTTCTGTCTGCCAGCTACTGCTCCACACACACACACACACACACACACACACACACACACACACACACACACACACACACACACACACACAAACACGCACAAAGAGCCTGAGCCTAGCACCCAGCCAAATGGCACATGATGAGGGTCCATCCATTTCATTTAATGAGATCGCCTCGGCAACAGAGAGATAATACATCAACATCGTAAACAGTGAATAGCTAGGCCCATGTTTGGTGTCCTTCCCTCATGAATCCCTTATGATCTAGGCACTGTATTGCACTTACTATCGCGTTCACTGGGTTACAGGGTCGGTGGTTCGATCCCCTGCCTCCCCGCCACATGTGAAAGTGTCCCTAAGCAAAGAGACACCGAACTCTAAATTGCTCCTGATAGTTAGCTTGCACCCTGCGTGGTAGCTGCTGCTGCTATCGGTGTATGAATGCGTGTGTGAATGGGTGAATGTGTAAATGGTAAATGGACTTGACTTATATAGCGCTTTTTAGCAGATTTTCTCAGCCCCAAAGCGCTTTATATTTCTCACCACATTCACCCATTTACACACAGATGGCAGTAGCTGCCATGCAAGGCGCTCTCTGAACCATCGGGAGCAATGTGGGGTTCAATGTCTTGCCCAGGGACACTTGGACATGTGGCGGGGAGACGGGGGATCGAACCGCCAACCTTGCAATCCAAACTACCCACTTCGCCACTGCCGCCCATTGTACATACAATGTTAAGAGCTTTGGGTCTGTGAAAGCTGGGATAAAGTGCTATATAAGTGGAGTCCATATAACATTATAATCTATTTTGATTTAGCTACTGCACTGAACTCAGTATGTCAGATTTTTATTTATTTATTGACCTGAAAGAAAAAATAATGTGTTGTCTGCAGCAGGATCTCTTGTTATTTTAATGTTGAATCAGCGACTATCGAGAACGCTTGTTGTCAAAATCACTTTGTCAAAATCAGTGAATATCTCCTCACGATCTGCTACCTGTCTGTACTGTGTACAAACACCGTATAAAAATCCAGTGTTAATACACGGCCTAGGCTCTGTGATCAGGCATGTTGCTATCTATGCCCCCCCCCTTTGTGTTTACATACCCATTGTACACATACCCGTTTACAGACCCTAGGCTGTGTATTAACACAGGAAGTCAGTGCACACACAATACAGAAACACAGAGAGAGTTTTGTGGAGCTGATGGGCTTAATCAACTTTGTGTCAACTCATTTGGCCATGGCCTTGAATGCAACAAACAATCTGCTCCTATATTGGTCAACATTTTACACACTGTACCTTTATTTTTAAACACCCCATTTACTGTATATGAAAAAGTTACGCACTATAGCTTTAACGTGTTCAAAAAATTGTCAAAGTGACTCATATTCAGTTTGAAAATATGACATTCGCCCACGTGTGTTCGGAGACACACAGATTCACAGAGCAAAGAGACAGCGGCGGCCGAAAGCAGCGAGGCATCAGAGTCAAACTGTATCAAAGCTGGTCTGCTCTGTGTGACCTAGTGCTGATGTGACAGCATAGTGCTGACAGACAGGCAGTGAGGGGGCGGCCTACGTGTGTGTGTGTGTGTGTGTGTGTGTGTGTGTGTGTGTGTGTGTGTGTGTGTGTGTGTGTGTGTGTGTGTGTGTGTGTGTGTGTGTGTGTGTGTGTGTGTGTGTGTGTGTGTGTGTGTGTGTGTGTGTGTGTGTGTGTGTGCGCACACAGGCCTTTTGCACTGGTCCATTTAGACCCACAACCAGCACTGACTCTGAAACAGCAGCATCCGCCATGGCCTTACACTCCACTGCACAAACAGGTCAGAACACACACACACACACACACACACACACACACACACACACACACACACACACACACACACACTAAACGCTCTCACACACACACACACACACACACTAAAACGCTCTCACACACACACACGTATGCATGCACGTACGCAACGCATAGACACACACACACACACTGCTCTGATCAATGGGTCAGACAGTCTGCGTGTGACACACTAACAGAGCAATGCAACAGGAGATGTGCTGTCAAATAGCATCATGGTAGTAGTTAACAGAAACTCATTCTGATTGAATTTGTGTGTGTGTGTGTGTGTGTGTGTGTGTGTGTGTGTGTGTGTG
>CM049407.1:5270000-5277500 GCA_026929865.2 Hyperoplus lanceolatus
TGAGAGAGAAAGGGATAGAGAGGGAGAGGGAGAGAGGGAAAGAGGGAGAGAGAGGGAGAGAGGGAGGGAGAGGGGGAGAGAGAGAGGGAGAGGGGGAGGGAGGAGAGAGAAAGAGAGAAAGAGAAAGAGGGAGAGGGAGGGAGGGAGAGAGAGGGAGGTAGGGAGAGGGTGAGGGAGAGAGAGAGAGAGAGGGAGGGAGGGAGGAGAGAGAAAGAGAGAGAGGGAGAGAGGAGAAAAGTTATCAGGAGATAATGGAAGACAGCCAGGCTCCCTGCTTAGATTTTGGCTCTTCACCGGTGAAAGTGAGACCATGCTGTGAAACAGTTTATTTCTTTTCTAAAGATTTTTTTTGGGCATTTTCAAGCTTTATTAGGCAGTATAGAGTGGAAATGGGGAGACAGAGAGAGAGAGAGAGAGAGAGAGAGAGAGAGAGAGAGAGAGAGAGAGAGAGGACATGCAGTAAAGGTCCATGGGTCGGATTTGAACCCGCAACCACTGCAACGAAGGCCAGAGGCAATACGGTACGCGCTCTATCCACTACACCACCGGACCACCGGCTTTTGAAAAAACGTGATTCTGACAACAAGCGTTCTCCAGAATTGCTCACTACACCTGTAGAGCCCGATAAGGGACATGTCGTTATTTTGTTTGATTTCTAACCATACTAAATCTGGCCACAAGAATCGGTACATCCTAAATCTTACTGAACACTAGTAGATAGAATGGGTTTTGAAATGCAGTGACTATTTTGAGGACAGGCACACGGGGTGTATCATAACAAAAACCAAGATGGCTGAATTCCAATTAGCTGCTTCTGTTTCAGGCTAACAGAAGCAAATGTCTTCCCGGTATTAGCTTTCAACACAGATCAATAGGTGAAACTTAATCCAGGCGCCTGCTGGGGACTTTCTTTGCTTCTGATTCGAGATCGGTCAAGAGACAAGGACAAATACAACACACACGATGACTGGCAGAAATGTGCATAATACACGTACAAGGATACTTTTAAAATGACATCAGAAGTAAGGTAACATAAAAGAGGGGGTGCTCATGGTGTGGTGGTTAGCCTGCAGGTAGTTTACAAAACGTATTCACTATACATGTATTTCTTATTGCTGAATAATTATATTACAATAAATCAAAAACTATATCTTGAGACACCTAGAACCAAACGTAAGACTAGAATATGTGTGTAAACCAATGCTGCTGTAAGCAACAACAGTGAAACAGTAACTTTTCAGGAAGCTTTCTAACTTCAAACAGGGTTCCAGGGATTCCTGTGAGGAAAGTTGGTTTATTCAATTATGAGAATATACCTTAGAAAATGTCCACTTATCTGACATAAGACGTCTTCTTTCATACCAGTATAAGGACCAAAATGTACATTTACTGTAGGTTTTGATTTTACTAAACCTTGTCTGATTGCGACTATATTTACCACCATATTAAACGGTCACACACAAAGTTACATAATGCACCTTTAAGGCATGGAGAGATGCCATGTAGCAGGATTAAAGCAAATTTTCCACCTGTAGTGAGAAACTGACTGTCCCTTGTTGGACCCGGTAGTTCCCTGATTCCTCCTCTGTCTGTGGTTAAACCTGCACATCATGTTCTTGTAAATGTGACGGAAAATCAATATCAATATCCGCACCGTGTCTTATGTGGTGTCCGCTCCACTGGCCTACCAAGCAGCAGCACATACTGAAACAAGCATTAAGGTCAGACCCACTTTCGCTTATTTAATGAGATTTAGATTCATTTTCTCCTTGGAATAAGTTCCTCTGAGTGCACTGTTATCATAACCAAGTGGAACTAAAGGCCAAATTAGACACTTTGGGGGACTAACACACACACAGACACACAGACACAGACACACACACACACACACACACACACACACACACACACACACACACACACACAATACAGACACAGACACACACACACACACACACACACACACACACACACACACACACACACACACACACACACACACACACAACACACACACACACACACACACACACACACACACACGGACAATGTGTGATAATTGGTAAACACTGTACATATTATCTACAGTATTCATACTTATGCGTACATTGCACTAGTGCCTTTTTTACTATGTTTATATCTTGTGTTTGTGTGTATACTGCTGTTTTCTAACTTTGTCAGTCTGCTGTTAATAGTGCTGAGCGGGAAGGTAGGATGGCCTAGAGGAAAGAGGGGCTGACCAGTAACCATGAGGTCTCTGGTTCCTCCTCCCAGTAACCATGAGGTCTCTGGTTCCTCCTCCCAGTAACCATGAGGTCTCTGGTTTCTCCTCCCAGTAACCATGAGGTCTCTGGGTCCTCCTCCCAGTAACCATGAGGTCTCTGGTTTCTCCTCCCAGTAACCATGAGGTCTCTGGTTCCTCCTCCCATTAACCATTAGGTCTCTGGTTTCTCCTCCCAGTAACCATGAGGTCTCTGGTTTCTCCTCCCAGTAACCATGAGGTCTCTGGTTCCTCCTCCCAGTAACCATGAAGTCTCTGGTTCCTCCCAGTAACCATGAGGTCTCTGGTTCCTCCTCCCGCTAACCATGAGGTCTCTGGTTCCTCCTCCCAGTAACCATGAGGTCTCTGGTTCCTCCTCCCAGTAACCATGAGGTCTCTGGTTGGATCCCCGGCACCGGACAGGAGGGTGTTAGTAGTAAAACTAGTGGTGGCTGCTATTACATCTACGGTGGCCACCATCTCTACCACTTAACCCCAAACTGCTCCAGGGGCGCTGTACTATGGCTGACCCTGCGGTAACTTGAGAGGCAAAATTCAATGTGCCTCGTGTAAATTGACCAATAAAGATAACTTAACTAGATGGTTAACAGTGCGATCTTAGAATTTCTTTCTTGCTGCGAACACAAATGCTGCTCGAGAGAGGTGGTGAGAGTGAGACAAAACAGTACTTTTGTTCAGCTAAATAATGAGCTAAGAATATCTTTGAAGCTCTGTAAACCCGATCCAGGCGGGATATAATACAATGTCGGTTCATCATCTATTATTTAACAGAACCCCTGAGTTTGATAGACGGACGGCTGGAACATATTGACAAAGTGTGAGAAACAGACTATTATGTTCTGCGCTGTGAGGGGACGTCCCGCTGAGCATTCACACAAAGTCATATCTCAACAAACATGGTAAATAATTAGTGTCACAACATAATAGCATTGGCACGGTATATAGATGAGGCGGTCCCATCGAATCTAGCCTTTAAAGGGATAGTTGGGTGTTTTTAAAATGTGGTTGTATAAGGTACAGAGGATAGTTGTAGTAAAGATGCTCGTGGCGTAGTGATACTTGGCCAAACAACGCTTGAAATAATCGCATACAACCCCACTTCAGAAATACTGAACTATTGGGGCGCTCCGGTGGCATAGTGGATAGAGCGCGTACCATATCGGCTCTGGCCTTCGTTGCAGTGGTTGCGGGTTCAAATCCAACCCGTGGACCTTTACTGCAGGTCATCCCTCTCTCTCTCTCTCCCTATTTCAACTCTGTACTATCTAATAAAGCTTGAAAATGCTGAAAAATTATCTTGAAAAAAAAAAGAATACTGAACTACCCCTTTAAAGAGGAATTATCCTATATTATACCATAGTCTGTGTGAATACTCTATTCTGATTGGCTGGAGAACATTCCATGGGTGTGGATTAACCCCTGATGTATGGACACCTAGATGGAACTGTTTACATTCTGTCCACTTTAATGCGTCGCCGGCTCGCCGCTGATTAAACTGTGTTGATAAGGGATTTATAAAGCCTAAAATATCCTGCCGTGCAATAGCCTCTGGACACCACAGGATGGCGCTCACAACACAAGAGCTGTAGTAACGATAGTAGTACAATAAAGTGGCTAAACTTAATGTCCTCTGGTTAAACGTCAATGGTGATCTCGTTAAAAAGGTGAGTAATACTCCTGTTTAATTTGAAAAAGTTGTGTAACTGAGTTTACATGTAGCCACCAAAGCCCGGCTGCACTGTCTATCTGGACACAGGCTACTGCTGTCAGTCACTGCCTCACGTAACTTCAGGCTGTAGCCCGTAATACACATGTTCGCCAGTCATATTCTCCGTGAAATGCGTTATTTATTTTGGGGGAAATGCATTGTTAGCTCGGTGGAACTGTTGTTAAACATATTGGCTGATTACATTTACTGTTTGTACAGCGTACGCAATGTTTTCTGACTTTGTATCTTCTTGCTAGCATAACAGTAGCTCTGTTGCTAACAGCTGCCGCAGTCTCCCGTTGCTCGTATCCTTGGTCCGACTCTCAGTACAATTTGAACGCACCATTACAGCCAAATTCTGTCGTCGCTAGGTCGTATCCTTGGTAGTTCCTATTGACTGGAGTACTGAACTACGTTTTCAGTACATAAGAACCTTATGGGTTTGCAATGGGTATTCCAGTTATTATACAAGGTCTCGGGCGTTGCTGTGGAAACAAGTTGTTATTCGTTCGAAACAAATCTAGTTTCGTTAAAAAAAAATCTAATTTGATCGCAAAAATGAAAATATAACTGATTGGTCTAATTATTATTTTTATTAGTCGGTGACTATGGTATAAGCGGGTTAATGCCCTTCGAGGTGTCCAGGTATCAGGGGTATATGGACTTCGTGAAGGCAACTGTCCTCCGCTGCGCGTCGGACAGTTCTCGCCTCCACGGTGTCCATTAACCCCTGATACCTGGACACCTCGTCGGGCATTAACCCTTACTTATAACTCTGGTCTCTAGTGTAGTGTCCCATTCATCACATGCATAATCACATTGTGCCACAGAGTTAATTGCAGATGAGGGGTTGAGTTAGGATCACACACAAGCACGCACACACACACACACACACACACACACACACACACACACACACACACACACACACACACACACACACACACACACACACACACACACACACACACACACACAGTATGCATAGTTAGGATCACTCAGGAAAAGGTCAATTATTTCGGGATTATCACCTTTTCATCTGCAGCCATTCTGCCCCTGATGTATGCAGCTAAAGGCCAATGCAGCGTGTATTGTTGAAGGCAGTTTTTTCCCCTACCACTCCCCTACTGTGAAAATCTCTGTTTAGTCCAATATTTAGATACGTTATCAGGGTTTCTTTGCCCTTTTCATAACCTCCAACAGTGTAGAGCGTCCTTGAGTTAAAACTGTAGGAGGTGTGTGTGTGTGTGTGTGTGTGTGTGTGTGTGTGAGTGAGTCCATTTTCTCCACAAGCCTTTATGAATATAGACCCAGTGTTCTCATGATCTTAAGATAGGACACACACACGCACACACACACACACACACACGTACGCACGCACGCACGCACGCACGCACACACACACACACACACACACACACACACACACACACACACACACACACACACACACACACACACACACACACGAGAAAGGCAGTGAGAAGAAAACCAATGCAGAAGCAGCAGAATGGCCCCCTAGACGACCACCCACCAACACCATTGCTGCTGCTGCCGTTATTTACAACATCAACTCGACATTTCTCTGCTCCACAGGTAACCTGGTAACTACAGCCATGGTTACTACAATACAGACATCACCTGTGACATACACCAGCTGTTACACAGTCAACTACACATGGAGGTCTCTACTTAAAGGTGCAGTCAGTGATTCTGGAGAACGCTTGTTGTCAAAATCACTTTTTTGTCAAAATCAGTGAATATCTCCTCACGATCCACTACCTGTTCCTACTGTGTGTGTGGTGTACTGTTAATACACAGCCCAGGCTCTGTAAACAAACAGACATGTAAACAAAGGGTATGTAAACAAACAAGGCCCACTGTAGCTAGGACATTTCAAGAGTTACAAGAAGAGCCCCAAGCCACAATTTGCATCAGAATTTTGTCCTCCTTTGCTGGATCATAACTCAAATCCACACACACACACCCACACACACACACACACACACACACACACACACACACACACACACACACACACACACACACACACACACACACACACACACACACACACACACACACACACACACACACACAATATCTCCTGGACGCATTAATTTGGCTCAGACATTAAAGATTCCTCAGACACATGAATATTTGTGACATCATACCCTGGCTTTGCATTGTTTTGTGGATCTAATTACAATCCATAACAAAGTGGAAAGGCCGCTGCATAAAATGTGGCATCAAAATTCTCTTAAGGATAACTCATATAATGATGGTGATCCCGTTTTGTTTCATTTATAGCACCACCATAAGGCCAACATTTCGATTTGTCCAATCAACCATTAACATTATTACATTTGGACTTTTTATAATATAATGTTATAAATATTTAGGTACATTTATTGATTGCAATCTACATTTTAGTGAAAACACAGACTATATTTTTAAAACCTGTAACCAACATCTCCATCTACTGCGCAAACTCAACTCATTCAGAGTGAGCAAGCACACTATGGAAACAGTTTATAAGAACCTTATTGAGGGCATTTTAACCTTTAATATGGCAATGTGGTATGGTAACCTACACGTAAAAGGAAGAAGCAAGCTACAGAGAATAATAAACCTTGCCTCAAAAATCATAGGGACAAAACAGAAACATTTAAGTTGTATGTACGAGGAAGTGCTGAGGAAAAAAGCTGTTAAAATAGCAAACGATCCGTCCCATCCACTCCATAGGGAGTTTGAACTTCTTCCCTCGGGTAGACGTTACAGAGTGCCAAGGGCAAATCGTAACATTTTAAAAAATTCCTTCACTCCTAAAGCGATTGGGGTACTGAACACCATGTCCCGCTGATGTGTATACTGCCACTGCTGCCCTGCTTCTTGCCCTGAAGATGTCTGTGTGTAAATGTTGTTGTTGTTGTTGTTGTTGTGTTGTCCTGCTTGTTTATTTTTATATGAGACCAAAGACAAATCTCCACACCGCGGACAATAAAGAATTAACTAACTAACTATCTCCCACAAAGGGCTGAATTCATACATTCTTCAAGGACAAACAGAAATTAAGAGATCAAATCATAAGCAATCATCTGTACGAATTGGGATTTTGTATGCTATATATAATGTTGACTAAAATACCATGAATTCCAACCTTATCCATATCCTGACCAACACTAGTATATCTGATATACTATAGCTATATACTGTATATATGTATATATAGTTAACCAACAAATGTGATAAAAATAAGTGATTGTGAGCGCAACCAAATAGTGACCATAGCTGATGACGTCTGTAAGTGAACCATCAGCGATTGTGACTTATATAGCACAGCGGCAGTCAGCGCGGGTGGCAGAAAAACACCACACACACACACACACACACACACACACACACACACACACACACACACACACAAATAGACACACACACACACACACACACACACACACACACAGTTATGTCATAGATCAACACACCGCGGATGCAGCAATGTCACAGT
>CM049407.1:5287500-5295000 GCA_026929865.2 Hyperoplus lanceolatus
TTCCTCTCAGTAACCATGAGGTCTCTGGGTCCTCCTCCCGGTAACCATGAGGTCTCTGGTTCCTCCTCCCAGTAACCATGAGGTCTCTGGTTCCTCCTCCCAGTAACCATGAGGTCTCTGGTTCCTCCTCCCAGTAACTATGAGGTCTCTGGGCACTCCTCCCAGTAACCATGAGGTCTCTGGTTGGATCCCCGACACCGGACAGGAGGGTGTTAGTAGTAAAACTAGTGGTGGCTGCTATTACATCTACGGTGCCCACCATCTCTACCATTGTGCCCTTGAGCAAGGCACTTAACCTCAAACTGCTCCATTTCAATGTGTAAATGGACTGATAAAGATAACTTAACTTCAAAGAGGAAGCACTGAGACTTACTTCAGGCACGCTCGCATAGAGCCACGGATAGTATAAAATCCTTTAAAAGTTAGGGCATATCAGATAAAAAAAATATATACTGTATATACAGCTCCGGAAAAAATGAAGAGACCAGTCTGTATTTTTCTTCAATCTTCATCTCTACATTACTTATTAAAAAATGCTCTTAATGACAAAATGTATTGTAATTTGGTAGAAATGTTGTCAGTAGTTTATGTTATAAAACCAAAATGTTCATTCTACTCAAACATATGCCTATAAAAAGCAAAACGAGAGACACTGAACATTTTCCCATATATTTAAATTCAAAAGATGCACCTGGTAAAACAGTCACCCTCTATTCTCATGGGGACATTTGGCTCTGCACCAAACCCAAGACTGACTCTACCTCCAAAGCCCATCTGTTATCCCCCGGTGCTTTTCATCACATTATTTGTTCTTTTTTTTGTCTGTAAGTGTGTCAGTTCACAGCAGCCCAATCATTTTCTTTGCTGTGCATTTGTTCCGCTACTAATGCAGTCACTGTGTGTGTGTGTGTGTGTGTGTGTGTGTGTATGTGTGTGTGAGTGTGAGTGTGTGAGTGTGAGTGTGAGTGTGAGTGTGAGTGTGAGTGAGTGAGTGAGTGAGTGAGTGAGTGAGTGAGTGAGTGAGTGAGTGAGTGAGTGAGTGAGTGAGTGAGTGTGTGTGTGTGTGTGTGTGTGTGTGTGTGTGTGTGTGTGTGTGTGTGTGTCTCTCTCTCTCTTTCTCTCTCTGTGGAGAAGGAAATGACGTGGCCGATCAACCAGGCTTTTAGAGACATGCTCACTTTCTACACATTTCACTTCCGGTAAACTTGGTTATGATGCAGGAGTATTCTGAACATTAATAAACGTGTAGGTTAAAGCTGCAGTGTGTAGAATTTTGGGTTTTATTTCCTAGCAGATTTTGTAGAAAGTAATTATAATATCCATAAGTACATTTAATTTAGTGCATAATAGCTGAAATTCTTTTTTTTTTAAATTATTATTGTTTCCCTTGGAAAGGGTCTCATATATGTCCATATTTCTGCATATTTTGGACCAAGGCTTAGTGCTGCCATCTTGAAAGTGTCATAGTTGGAATGTCATCAGGTGCAATGTTTGTGTCCTTGAAGGCCACTGTAGCTTCTGTTTTATTACTATTATTCGAAAGGGTTGGGGTTACCCAGGGAGTGTTGCATTCTAGAACTTTGTAGAACTTTCTTGATGATGTCATATTACACACTGCACTTTTAAAATCTCCTGTGTTCTAGAACCTTAGAACGGTATATGACAGAGAAAATGGCGGCAATGAAATTTGAAGTCCTTGACTTTTTCAAACCGTAATATACCTTGAAACCGGGTTATGAACCCGTGCCATTAAGTGCCACTAGTACACTTTGTCTTTGGTGTGCATTTGCTCTGCTACTAATGCAGTCACTCTGTCTCTCTCTCTGTCTCTTGCTGTAGAACAACATGAACATATAACAATATAATAACATAACGTACATACACTATCTTACATATAAAATGATGTGGATAATACTTCTCTCTCTCTCTTTTTCTCTCTCTCTTTTTCACCCTGTATGACATGTCGGTGTGTAACTTTAGTAATTTGCTCTCCCTCTCTCTCTCCTTCTCCCCCCTCTCTCTCTCTCATCCCTATGTTGCTGCTTGCCGTTAAACTTGACTGCAGCTCTGGTACAATGAATGCTTCAGCCGCTGTGTTTAATTGCTCTGCACTTCTCTCTCTCACACACACACACACACACACACACACACACACACACACACACACACACACACACACACACACACACACACACACACACACACACACACACACACTTCTAGGAAAGAATCCTCCGTGTTCCCCGGGAGAGGGACATTCATTCACGCTTCAGTTCATTCTGTGGTTTGAGACGCATGAAGTGCTGCTCTGCTATCTCCATGGGGACAGGAGCGACTTTCTACACACACTTTACTTTCACAGAAATAATAATCAGCTTACACAACATATTCTGATGCACACACACATACACACACACACACACACACACACACACACACACACACACACACACACACACACACACACACACACACACACACACACACACATATCATCATCATTTACGGCTTGATGATGAGCTAATATAATGCGGTAACCAAAAGACTGTCCGAGTCAGTGGGCGGCTGTGGTGAAGTGGTGAAGTGGGTAGGGCGGTCGACCTCTGGGTTGCAAGGTTGGTGGTTCGATCCCCGTCTCCCCACCACATGTCCAAGTGTCCCTGGGCAAGACATTGAACCCCACATTGCTCCCGATGGTTCAGAGAGCGCCTTGCATGGCAGCTACTGCCATCGGTGTATGAGTGTGTGTATGAATGGGTGTATGAATGGGTGAATGTGGTAAGAAATGTAAAGCTCTTTGGGACTGAGAAAATCGGCTAACAAGCGCTATATAGGTCAAGTCCATTTACAGCACCATTTTACACCCGATGATCGCCCGATAATCGCCAAGCCCTCGCAAAGTTGTCTCACATTTCTAGCACTTCCTGAGTCATGGGAACGAAACTGTGATAGGTTGGAGACACTCACGACCACTCTGTGACTATTTTGAGAGAACATTTGTCGGATTTTTTATTTAACATGTTCAAAATTCATGCGACACAACAGCTAGGCTCTGCGGCTAAAACGAGGACATTGAGAACCCCCTGCGAACGTTTTGAGACAGTTTTGAGACTCCCTCGTGCATGCAGCTCGCAATTTGTCACCAACAGTAGCAGCCCAGTGAGACAGGGGCTTTACTGAAGAGTATCGGGGCCACGGAAGAGAGAAAAATAATGAGTTGGGTTTTTTTTTTCATTGTTAACACAGGGGAAGTTTTTTTTAAATGTTGAGAATAAACTTGACAGTTCAAGACTGCTGCAGTAAAGCTGGAAAGATGTTGAAAGATTAGAATGACCTGGATCCATAACTCATCATTCAGATGCATCTTTCTTTATAAATTCTGTATCTTTCTTTACGTATAAAAACTTAAAATTTGGAATTCTACAAACTTAGAATTTCAAACAATAACAGACAAAAACCAAGTCGGTCAAAATGTTGAGTCAAACATAACTTTCCGAGCAAAAAAAGAATAAGTTTGCACAACTTTTTAGGAAGTCTTTGTATGTAGAACTCAAGACTTGAAGTTTCATTACACATGAATGAAGATATCTCAACCAAAGATACTTAGATGGCCTCAATACTCTTGATCTAGTGAAGTCAGTTGCCTTGAAAACTTAGATTTTTTCCTTATTCCATTATTAACATTATTTCTAATCTTTGAGCTGGTGGAGGACATCAAGTCATTCCAAATCAAAAGGCTAAAGTCTGATTGAAGTTATGAGAGTCATTGGTGAAAAAAAAAAATCGAATTCTTTCTTTGTCAACAATCATATTCTTGACAGCAGTCTAACACTAACTAGGCCACTACATCAAATCAACTCCTCAATACGCTGATATGGAAGTCAATATTAAAAATGGTCAAAAACTGTGTGATGTGCTTGTTTGAAAATGCGTAGCTAAAGTATTAAAGCTGGGATATATGATTTGGGGAGAAAATGGCAGTTGGGATAGAGATTCGGATCCAAATACCTCAACCGCTCCACTTGTGTTCTCTTTGGTCCCTCCCCTATGGTCCCTACCTGACACGCTCTACATCAACAACGTTGTGCCAAAGTGAGCCTCGCTCTGATTGGTCAAAGTGTACAGCTCATGTTAACTTTGACCAATCAGAAATCACATACCCCAGCTTTAATGTCAACTTTAATCCTTTACTATATGGACTGGTCTGGTAGCACTGTTGTATGTGTATTGTTGTGTATTTGTTGTGTTTGTACATTTGTCTTAAAAAAGAAAAAGAAATTATAAACAGAGCTTTAAAAAATAAAATAAAAAGTGGAGCTACTGAGAGTCAATCAAGCATCTCCAGCCTCCCACTGGCCAGAAGAGAGAGAGAGAGAGAGACACATTATCGAAAATTGTTCACACAGTTTGCTGTTAGACGGCCAATCATTTGAAAAGAAAAACAATGGGTGCTGACTGTCAGTAGGGTTCATTTTACCCCATTTAACCTTCCAGAAAGTCGCTTTATTTTCTCCACATTGTGAAATCCCCCCCACCTGTTTGCCTATAGCTAGCCCCATGCTCTGGGCTACCCAAGTAGATATACAGCTCTGGAAAAAAGAAGAGACCACTCCGAATGTTCAATGTCTCTCGTTTTACTGTTTAGAGGCATATGTTTGAGTAGAATGAACATTTTGGTTTTATACTATAAACTACTGACAACATTTCTACCAAATTCACAATACATTTCTTATCATTAAGAGCATTTTCAATATTAAGTTATGTAGAGATGAAGATTTCAGAATATCCAAACTAGTCTTTTCCGGAGGGATGTTTTTTCAGTCTAAATTGCTGCAAAATTAAAAGTTTAAATTGATTACAGTCCGAAACAGCTGTTTGCAAGGACCCCAGTAATAAGAATAAGGGTTAAAGATGGAGTCAGCAATTCTGGAGAATGTTTGTTGTCAAAAACTGTTTTTGTGTGTCTCAAACTCAGTCATAAAAACTGGCATGTTGTTTACATAACCTTTGTTTGAATACCAGTTTACAGAGCCTAGGCTGTGTACAAACACACAGTACAGACAGGTACAGCAGATCATGAGGAGATATACCCCGATTTTGACGAAGAAGTGATTATGATAGCAAGCATTCTACAGAATCGCTGACTCCACTTTTAACCTTTACTGCATGTCAGGGGTTAATCCACACCTATGGAATGTTCTCCAGCCAATCAGAAGAGAGTATTCACACAGACTATGGTATAATATGTTGTAAATGTTTGTCTGGCCTCCCTGTAACAGCCCACCGACTTCCCTTCTATCATAAGTCGTCACCCTTGGTTGCTCCGAGGCCACTGGAGTAGATCTATCTTTATCTGTGTGTGTGTGTGTGTGTGTGTGTGTGTGTGTGTGTGTGTGTGTGTGTGTGTGTGTGTGTGTGTGTGTGCCGTTCGAGGACAGCTGCAACTCTTCACTTGTATATAAATCTCCATCGCACCCAGACAGTGCAGACTCTGACCTCATTACGGCCGGTAACACGCGTTATCCACACCATTTCAACGCAGGATTTATCTGCTCATTTCCCACCACTATAGCCACCATAACAGGAGAGGAGAGACACACACACACACACACACACACACACACACACACACACACACGCACACACACGCGCATTGTACTCAGCCGACCTGAAGAGCTTATATGATTTCTTGGAAGAGTTCAGACTAGGTTAATTTGTGAAAAAACAAAACACTGCAATGCCTCATTTTTACGCTGATAGTCATTATGTTTTAGAAAGTCATCTTGTGGAGAGCAACCGCCGACAGAGGCTCAGTCCTCTTCACAGCAGACCACAGGCTAGAATCCAGTCCGAGTTGTTCTCTGCATGTCATTTCTCTCTCTGCCCCATTTCATCTCTATCTCTCCAAAAAAAAGCAAAAAAAAATGCCAAATAAATTATTCCAAAAAAAAAAAATCTTACACCAAGAGAAAAAAAATCCAAGGGGAACTATTAACATCATTTTATTTCAAGCACTGGTCCATTTTGAGATTATTGGCCATTTTTCTTCCATAACACATGTCTTTTTTTATATTAAAACGATAAAATACGAAGTCTTTATTGTGATGATTGCATTCAAAATACAAGGAAATTACTAGTGAGTTTCAGAGTTCATTTTATGTGTGTTGAGAGAGTTAATTCACCTGCAGTGTCTCACCCTAAAATGCTCTGTAGTCAGTTTTTGGACACCATCAGATGAAAACAATCATCTTTTAGTAGAACGAATCCATCATGTTTCCCTTTGCTCTGTGTGTGTAATATATGACTTCAAGTACAAAGCCATTTAAAAAGGTAGGCAGGCAGACAGGCGACACACAACCTGAACTTATCTCACCACCCGGACAGTATTTAGTGTGTGTGGCATCTATATATCTGCAGCGTGGCTATTAACCTCTGGGTTGCTGCACTGCACTGTATTATTGTGTCACCATGATTTAGCTGTCTGGAATTCCTGCTTCTTTCCCTACTAGAATTCCACATGGAAATATTTCCAAATCAACTCAAACTTGGGTTAAAATGTACATAAGCTTTGGTCGTGAGTTAAAGCTGGGGTATGTGATTTCTGATTGGTCAAAGTTAACGTGAGCTGACACTTTGACCAATCAGAGCAAGGCTCCGATTCTCTGTTCTTATTGGCTGTTGGGACTGTCCATTAACTTTGGCACGACTTTGTTGGTGTAGAGCGTGTCAGGGAGGGACCATAGGGGAGGGACCAAAGAGAACAAGTGGAGCGGTTGAGGTATTTGGATTCGAATCTCTATCACAACTGCCAGTTTCTCCCCAAATCCTCCAGCCCAGCTTTAATTAGGCCTATAGCCAAATAGCTCTATCAGCTTTTTGCTTTTAAGTTTTATTTAAAGGTGCTCTGAGGAACTTTTAGTTTGTGGTAATTCTTGCACCCCCTTTGGATAAAAGCGGAAGGTGGTTTTACTACACCAGCTGTTGTTCCTGTAATAAATCTTAGAGAGAGATGTGGATTTGTTGTGCAGGTTTGGTCATTTCCAGCATCAACACAATTACTAATACAAAAATGACTGCGGCCCACTCGCAGTCTTTTAAAAATGAAAGCATAGCTGTCCCCTTTAAACGTTTGAGGCAGCTGCAAAACAGACACACAGACATCAAGACAAAGAGTCCGTGGGGAGAGTCCTTGTTTGAGAGATGAGATCGCTGTCAATGAGGATACATAATTAAAAACTGTCACAGATTTTTTTTTTCTCTCTTATTTGTTCAGCTCTGTTTGGCTCGGCGGGTTAGCAGGTTTAACTGACAGCTGAGCAAGAACAACAACAAACATGAGATTTAGAAATGGATCGGGATTGTACTGTTTGATTGTGTCTGCGTCTCTGTGCCCATGTTTGAATATGAGCTAGCTTGCTACAGTTACTAAGTCAGACATAACAGTAGCAAAACGGGCCAAAAGTTTGGCTAATGGGGCGCTCCGGTGGCGTAGTGGATAGA
>CM049407.1:5297500-5310000 GCA_026929865.2 Hyperoplus lanceolatus
ATGACATGTAACAGCAAATGAGAACATCAGCGCAAAGAATGCTATAGTTTTTTCTTAATGCCTTTGCCATATATACGCTCCCCCAGGAATTACAGCTGGCATATTAAAAACACTACCGCTTTTGTCCAAAGGGAGTGCAAGCATTTACAAAAACCATAGAGGCTCAGTCCTCAGAAGCAGTAGACCCGGGGTTAGAATCCGACCCGGGGTCATTCTCTGCATGTCCCCTCTCTGCCCAATTTGATCTATGTCTCTCTAAATGGTCTAATAAAAATGCCTAAAAAATTGCAGTATTTTTGTTATATTTAATACCTTCACCAACTCCACAAGCAAAAAAAATTGATTAACTATATAAGCTCTTATAAAAAATCCAAATCCACCTGTCTACAGTGCAGTGGCGTCTGAAGACAGCTGCTCCCTGCATGACACAACTCTTCCTCACCTTGCTCATCCTGACAGCTGACAGTCAAGTCTGAATCTTCCAAACAAATGCTCCGGGCAATAAAACAGAACAGTAGCGCAGAGTAAGGCAGAGTATTCCTACATGGATACTGTATGTTCTCTTTTACTTACTATAATAGTTCGAGAGTGAGGTAAAACATGTAATTAAATATCATCTAGATGTTGGATAAAATCAGAGTATTGTGGGAAATAAACAAATGTTGAGATAATGTCCGTTTAAGATGGTCGTATAGGAGAAATATACAGACGCAAACAGACAAGGTTTAGTCAAATAAACGCCTGAATGTACATGTTGGACCTTTGATTTCTACTAGTATGAAAGAAGAAATGTTATGGAAGCAAAATAGAACAAAATCTCCAAACTGACCCATCTCCTGAAGCATGTTTTTCCTGCAGAGTCTGTCCTTAAAGGATCCTCCTCTTGCTGCAACTATTTGCATGTTGCGTCTTATCGACAAATCCAGACAAATCAAAGTCAAACAGGCTTTTCTCTCTCTCTCTTTCTCTCTCTCTATTCTTCCTTCTTTCCCTTTTACTGTTTTATCACCCTCTCATTTTCTGTTTCCCTCTTACGTAAGATAGCGTTTTATTTCTTAGTCCGACTTTTAATATGCAAGGCCGCCAGATTTTTTATACCTTCTACTCAACTGCCCCACAATGCATTGCATCTTTTCAAACGACAGGGATGTTTGGTTGTTTTTATTCTTGATTGCTCCTGTATATTTCAGTGTAAACGATCAGACGAACCTCACATACACAATCGATGGTTGAGTAGACAGTATGCAGTATATACATGTTGAGTATGTAGGAGGGAGGACGTTAGTATGGCTTTTCGAACAGAGCCAAAGTAATTTAGAAAGCACGTGTCGGTGTCGTATTGGCAAACACAAACACCTTTCCTATATTTAGAAATTAATCGTATGAATGTGCTCAGCTGTTTTCACTCATTGAGAAATAGCTGAAGTGAGTCTGCGGGCTTTATATGATGGGCAGAGGAATGAAATACATACACTGTGATGGTAAGTTTGATTGGTTATGGCCGGTGTCATTAAAAGTTATGATTGAACATTTAGAAAGCTATCAGCTAGCCTCGCCACCTTCATTCTCAATTAGAAAAATCTATTTTGGTAGATGAGGATGAGGATGTGTGTGTGTGTGTGTGTGTGTGTGTGTGTGTGTGTGTGTGTGTGTGTGTGTGTGTGTGTGTGTGTGTGTGTGTGTGTGTGTGTGTGTTTGTGTGTGTGTGTTTGTGTGTGTTATGTGTGTGTGTGTGTGTGTGTGTGTGTGTGTGTGTGTGTGTGTGTGTCTGTCTTTGTGTGTGTGTGTGTGTGTGTGTGTGTGTGTGTGTGTGTGTGTGTGTGTGTGTGTATTCAGATGGATTCGCTCCAATCTAGGACAGGGAGATATGCCAGTCACTCACAGTCTGAATCATTTAGAGATTTCCGCTTTCAGATTTGAGCGTCTTAGAATTCCCGTGTGATTTGTATTGTATAATCAAGTCAGAAATAAATAAAACAATAAATGAATAAATGAATAAAGGAATGAATAGGGGTAAACTTGGTAGACATTTGTTATTTTGTCATTTTGGGACAGATTGTCGGCAAGATCATTGTATTAATGTATTTTGTTTGATGATTATAACAGAGTTGAATTGAAGGTGAGAAAGTGAACTAGAGGTTTTTTGTTGAAGTACAACACTTGCATAACACACACACACACACACACACACACACACACACACACACACACACACACACACACACACACACACACACACACACACACACACACACACACACACACACACACACACACACACAATTTGCTCGATACATCCGTCAGCAGTCAAGCATCTCACAGCAAACAATCCATAAATCAAGAAACAGGTCTGTAGAAGTTCACAATTGATTGTCAATGTTGGTCAGTCCTACATGTGTTGCCCTAAGATGCTGTTAGAAAGGTAAGAATTAGATTAAACCTGCAGTGTGTAGAATTTTGGGTTTTATTTCCTAGCAGATTTTGTAGAAAGTAATTATAATATCCATAAGTACACTTAATTTAGTGCATAATAGCTGAAGGGTCTCATATATGTCCATATTTAAGCATATTTTGGACCAAGGCCTAGTACCGCCATCTTGAAAGTGTCATAGTTGGAATGTCATCAGGTGCATTGTTTAAAATTTAGAATTGTTCTTGTCCTTGAAGGCCACTGTAGCTTCTGCTATTATTCCAAAGGGTTGGGGTTACCCAGGGAGCGTTGCATTCTAGAACTTTGTAGAACTTTCTTGATGATGTCATATTACACACTGCACCTTTAACAGAAACACAAAAAGTTGTAAAATTAGGACTGTCCTGACACAGTCTTTGGATTCCTCTTATACATGAGATATTTAAGGGTTTGGTTGATTAGAAAAATTTGGCAGCTCAGGTGAACTCTTGAGTCTTTGGGAATAAATCTAATTAAATTATGAATATTCAAACAATATTTCTTTGCAAATAAAACCACTCCAAAACCTGATGCCAACTTCGCTCACTCCACCATAGGACCAGATATGCATTAACTAGTCAATGTTGTAGATTGTTGATAGAATATATATAATTCCTGGATTTATTATACATAGTTTGTAGATCTAAGCAACCTTACCAAACGGCTGGTTGTCTGTTAGCCCACCTGTATGCACCTTGAACAAGTATTACATTTTTATTATGGACTTGTTCAGCTCAGCAATAGCCTTGAAATCCACATTTTTCTTTCAACACAAGAATAGCAAAAAAAAATAATTTTAGAAACAGAGGAAGAAATTCACCTGACAACGACCTTCAGACAACCGTATCAGTCGACTGCTTAATATCAACAGTGTTCACGCAACGTTAACGTTAATACAAGCTGAACGGATGGAAGGGAATTGGTTTTGAGAGAGAGAGAGAGGGAGGGAGGGAGGGAGAGAGGGGGGAGGGATAGAGGGAGAGAGGGGGGGGGGTGAGAGAGAGAGGTAGAGAAGGGGAAAGAGAGAGAGGGGTAGAGAGAGAGAGGGAGAAAGGGAAAGAGAGGGAGGGAGAGAGAGAGAGGACAGAGAGAGCGAAAGAGAGAGATAGAGAGAGACAGAGAGAAGGAGCGAGAGAGAGACATACATTTTTTTCTCCTACAGAGATGGAGAGGGGAGTGGGAGGTAGAATAGCAGTAGGTCTGTTCAGAGTAAGTTGTGTGTGAGTTCACAGATGGGTTTTAACAGGAGCTGACTCTGGCCAATGGGGAGTTGTCCTCACACGCTACATGATGCGGTCACAGCTCGCACACACAGTCATATTTAACACACGCATGAGACGTAATCAAATCCTTGTTTTTAATTAAGCAACCAACTAAAAGTGAAAGAGCTAGTATCATGTAGTGGGCTACAGTATATACAGTACTGTACAACCGCTGTGAAGAGGTTGTTATCCTGAAGGGGTCCTCCCTATGTTCCCACAGCCCATTGGCCCCACAGCTCTATGTTCCGGAAATGAGTGATTGGGTTCAGGCATCACAGCTGGGTGGTTAGGGTAATAGAGCTGTTAAGCGGAAGTGACTTACTTCCGGGGCATGGGGCCTATCGGCTCGAAAAATGACAACGGTAGTCAATGGAAAGAAATGTATTATTTTCTGGTCCCAGTCATGAAATGCCTTCGATTACACATATGGTTTCGTATGGATTTAGATGGTATTTTTTCGTGCAAAGAATGGAACAATTTAGCGAGTAGAAGCTGGATACGGCCAGGTTTTGTGCAGAGCGCTTTTGTGGACTACAGCTCTTCGCTGCTCTTGACACTTATGATATACGTCACCACCACTGGCACCCGCTTAGCTCAGAAACATGGCTGTGTCTTTAATGCACTTTACCGCCTTCTTTCAATGACAAGACAAAAGTCTTCAGCGTGGCGAAAACCACTACACAAGTGGACATGTGGAGAGTTTCAATTTCTCGAGTGGGGAGATTGTTGGCGTTGTCCACGCCAGCCATTAGCGTTAGCATTAGCACTGTCAGTCGAGAAGTGGAGGCAACGTGTTGAGGTGACGTCACAGAGGCGACAAGACTTGTTGTTCTCGTAACATTTTTTCAAAAGCCGTTAGACGAATAATCATACAACATACCGTCAAACTCTTCACATGAAAAATGATCATTTAGACCCATACAAAACATATATGTAATCCAGGGCATTTAATGACTGGACCAGAAAATAGTAGATTACTTTCCATAGACTCCCATTCATTTTTTTTCAGCCGATAGGCCCCATGCCCCGTAATTCCGCCACTTCCGCTTAACAGCTCTATAGGGTAAGGGGACAGGGAGGGGTAAGAATAGGAATGAAACACACCCAATCAAACAAAGAGACACACCATTCTCTACTATATAGTTTGATTAATTAAAAATGTGGAACCAACGGGCTGTGGGAACATAGACATGCTCCGATTCTAAATACAGACCCATAGCACTAAAACGTTTAAAACTGCATATTTGAGCTGTCTACGCTGCATGCTTTTTAAGGCACTTGCTGTCTTTAAAATAAATAAATAAATAAAAAAACGTTAATCACAGCAGATCTGAGCCGATATGGAAATGACTAGCGGATAAGTGAGGACTCAGCACAGTGTAATAACACACTGATTTTCACTTGATCTTAATGAGGCCATTCAGCACTATGAGCATGAGATTAACTTTCCGAATTACAGCAGACGCTCGGGCGGAAAAAAACAGACGGAGGAAATGTGTTGTGAAAAACGTCTCCGTGCTGCTATCGGCAAGTCAAGGCAAGGGAAGTGTATTTCTATAGCACAATTCAGCCACAAGGCCATTCAAAGAAATGCTTTACAGGGGCAAGATTAAAATACATCAAGTAAAGAATACACATTAGAACATAGTATGAGAAATAAAACATTTAAATTAAAGAAATACAACATTTAAATGGAATAAAAATTACAGTTAAAAAGGGAAACAGAAAAGTCTTCAGATTTGATTTAAGGAGCTGACCAAATAATTAGCAAGCAGCACTAGTTTAATGGTTATGCAGATGTGTGTGTGTGTGTGTGTGTGTGTGTGTGTGTGTGTGTGTGTGTGTGTGTGTGTGTGTGTGTGTGTGTGTGTGTGTGTGTGTGTGTGTGTGTGTGTGTGTGTGTGTGTGTGTGTGTGTCTGTGTGTGTGATTGAGTGAGTGTGTGAGTTGAAGGTGCGTTTGATGCAGAGAAAAGCCCTTAGAGGACAATTTTGTTCGTTAGTGAGTGTGTTCATTAGTTTGAAGGTCAAGCGTTCAAAACTCCCACTGGTCCATGAACGCCTCGGGAGGGAAATAACTGACCTCACTGTCCCCTCCGCCCCGTAGCTATGACGACCTCCTAACCTCAAACCACTCATCCCTTAACAACAAAGGATGGATATAGTGCCCACGGGGTAATTTCTCAAGTTTCCGATTTTTTATATTTTTGGAGGAGGAATTTTCAAGCTTTATTAGACAGTACAGAGTTGAAATGGGGAGACAGAGAGAGAGAGAGAGAGAGAGAGAGAAAGAGAGAGAGAGAGAGAGAGAGAGAGAGAGGGGGGGGGGAGATGACCTGCAGTAAAGGTCCACGAGTCTGACTTGAAACCGCATTCACTACAACGAAGGCTGAAGCCAATATGGCACGCGCTCTATCCACTACACCACCATAGCGCCCGGAAGATTCAATTTTAAGAGATGGACCGATCAACGACTTTTTTTATATATGTAAAAATGTGCTGTATAGCTAGCAGGCAGTGTTGGGGGAAGCTACTTTTAAAGCATAACTTTGCAAACTACCAATGACTTCACACTGGAAGAAGTTTAACCATAGAGAAACGCTTCCCAATAGGGAGAGATGTAGTTTGGTTAACTAAAGCTACTTAGAAAAAAGTATAGTTCAAACTTCTTTGTAAAGTGTTTAAATTGACAATGTGCACATAGGGCTCATCAACCGGGGTTCAATTGTATTGTATTGTGTTCAAGTGAAGCAATGGTAACATTAAAATAAAATACAAAAATCAATTCCTTTCAATCTTCAGCCCACAAATGTAGCAGTTAACTACACATACAAATGGCAACAACAACAAAAAAGTAATGTATGTATTTGAATCACTAGGCAAATTATGAATGTAGTTGATCTAGCAGCAAGCTAGTGCAAAATGTAATTATACTACATGTGGACATCTCCCCAACACTGATGGCAGGGAATGAATGACTAATCCCAAGCCAGAGTTGTTATTGTCATCAGAATGGTGTTATGCCTCTCTGAAGACAGTAAACAAACACAGACTTTCAGAGTATTATATTTAGACACACACACACACACACACACACACACACACACACACACACACACACACACACACACACACACACACACACACACACACGTCAGAGCCGAGTTTAGCTCCAGGACTTCTGATACACCACTGATAGTCCCAGTGGAAAGCTGCTTCTGGTATCTGCGTGGGATTCAAATGTTCCTCTTTACTAGAAAGACACATTTCTTAGCCTTGAGAAACAGTTAGGTTTAAGTAGTTTTTTTGGGGCATTTTGTTTTGCTTTATGATTATAGATTTGGAGAGAGAGATGAAATGGGGCAGAGAGGGGAATGACATGCAGAGAACGACCACGGGCCGGATTCTAACCTGTGGTCTGCTGTGAAGAGGACTGAGACTCTATGGGGGGGGGGGGGGCGCTCTAACCTGTACACCACAAGCAACCCCCCCCCTTCTACTGTTTTTCATCAGTAAATCTAGTTGAAATCAAAATCTCTTTTTTCTCTATATGGTGTTTCAAAATGATGATGATGTGTTTTTGACGCAGAGTAGCCATTTTTATTTCCTGCATTACGTGTCCTTGTAATGTTGTTTAAGTAGCTTTATTTAATCAGGAAGTCATTGCAAACAGATTCTAGTTTAGCCAAGAAAAAACCCCCAAGAATGAGAAAGACATTCATATAGTCAAAACACTAAACACTACACCAGCAGCGTACAGGAACAACACATAACATATAAATCCAGACGGGAGACAATGACTCGACAGAAAATAATCAATAAAAACAATCTCAGGAGTCGTAAAACACATCGCGTAGGAAAGCTGAAATCTCCGGGGGGCAAAGCACTGGATATGTGTTGTTTTGTAGACGGTTTAATGTTCCCTTTGTTTTGCCTCAGGGAACTCTACACTATCACAAAACACAAGCTAAAAGTTCAATTCTTAGGTTTTTTGGGAAAGTTCTTAAAACTAATGCACACATTAAAGTATATTGCTAAGGGAAAGCAGAACTACTTTATCAAGCTCTGGGAACCATACATTGCTGTCATGACTCACGACAGATGAAAACATAAGATTCACGTAAACTGTATAAATAGTCGGGAATTATTATTTTATATATTTTCTATATAAATATTTCTTTATATTTGTGTATGTGTGTACACAAATCCTTCTGTAGTAACCTTCAGAATAGTGCTGAGAATGATTATGGAAAGTTAGTGGAGTGGAGATTTTTGGTTCGAAGTATTGAATTTTTTTTTTTGAGATAATGGCCGTTGAAGATGGTTGTATAGGAGAAATATACAGACGCAAACAGACAAGGTTTAGTCAAACAAACGCTTACATTTATATGAAGACTTCATTCATATTAGTATAAAATAAGACATGTTATGAGGCGGCACGGTGGTGCAGTGGTTAGCACAGTCGCCTCACAGCAAGAAGGTTCTGGGTTCAAATCCCGGGTTGCCCGGGGCCTTTCTGTGTGGAGTTTGCATGTTCTCCCCGTGTACGCGTGGGTTCTCTCCGGGTACTCCGGCTTCCTCCCACCTCCAAAAACATGCAATGGGGATAGGTTGATTGGATTCTATAAATTGACCATAGGTGTGAGTGTGAATGGTTATGTGGCCCTGCGATGGACTGGCGAACTGTCCAGGGTGTACCCTGCCCTCGCCCAATGCAGCTGGGATTGGCTCCAGCCCCCCCGCGACCCCTAACGGGACAAGCGGTAGAAGATGGATGGATGGAAGACATGTTATGGAAGCAAAACAGACGAAAAATCTCAAAATTGACCCGTGCCTAAAGACAACAATGTTTTTGCCTGTATTGTCTACAGCCTTACACTAGCATAAGTCACAGACAAATGTTATTCTATATTCACACAAGAATCCCAATGCACCTTTACTGTCTTGTTCCTGTGCAATTAGCAATACACATATTCTACTCTACTCTATTCTATGTTCCCGTGTCCATGTTGTAACACATTGTAACACATTGCAGTCATGTCAGCATTGATTCCACTGCACCATTCACTGGCTGCTAGCGATTACATACATACGTTTCTATAGGCAACATAATGATACACACAGGACCACAACCCAGTTATTAACACACACTCACCCTCTCTCTCTCACACACACGCACACACACAGACACACACACACACACACAAACAAACAACACACACACACACACACACACACACACACACACACACACACACACACACACACACACACAGACCTTTCACCCTGTTCTACTACTGCCACGTCTAATGATGAGACTATTATTAGAGGAGATCATTACTAGTTATCAGTTCTCTGCGAGCCATTCACCCTCTGCTTACCGCTGTGTGTGTGTGTGTGTGTGTGTGTGTGTGTGTGTGTGTTGTGCGTGTGCATGTGCGTGTGCGTGTGCATGTGCATATGCGCGTGTGTGTGTGTGTGTGTGTGTGTGTGTGTGTGTACATGCTCTACAAAGCTGTTGTTGGATGGTCTGGCCTCAGAGAAGCTGCCCGACAGAGAAGGGCCGGTGATTGCAACATGATTGGAGACTTATTGCACATTGCACTTTTATCACACCCCATACACCAAACCCACACCCCCTTAACCCCCACCCTCTATACTATGATGGACTGGGGAGAAAGGGAAGCACTGATTTCAGGAGAAAGGGGCCATTTTTACTGGTATGAATAGTAGCTTAATAGAAAATCACTGCGATGATGAGGTTGAGGAATTTTGACTGTGTTCTATTCTAATATTCAAAAGGTTTTTTTGGGGTGCGGTTTGCATTCATGTCTGTACAGGTTTATGCCACACCCACACGTGTACTTTTATGTGGTATCACTATGTGTTTTTATATTGTTTGTATGTGAAATAAAACACTAAACTGTGGTTGAGATAAGGATGCACAATGTAAGGCAAGGTTTGAAATACATAAGGCATCTTTCAGCAACAATAAAAACCCTAACAATCTTACAAGACCCATCTGCCAATGTTAAAATAGCTTTACTATAACAATTACTATTATCATCAAACCAGTAGAATACTTAGGGCCAGATCCACATCAATGTACCCTGAATGGTGCCATGATAAGTGTAGAATTAGCACCATATCCGCATATCCTCAAAATAATTGGCACTGGTAATTATATGCAATTTGCGGCTGCTTTGCATTTAATTGCACATCAGCTGACACTATAGATGGATCTCCTAAATTAAATATAGGCTGTGAGTGTGCGCCATTTTCCACGGTGCTGCGGCTACTTCATTTTGAGGATTGGCCAGGAGGATATCACTCAATAGTGTTCAAAGCCCACAAGCTTTTTTAATACACACGCAGGTCTCAATGGCGTTAAATAGCACCTCTATAACTGCACATGGCATTTAGAGCTGGTCTTTGAGATTATAGGTGATATTTGTATCAAGGCCTATTTGCATATAAGGGGAAGTTTTGCGACACAAAAAAAATAACTTCTGTCGCCCCCTTTATGAATTCTGAATAATTACAACACCACTGTCATCGCATCCACATGAGGTAAAGCCTTCTGTGATCGCGCATGGATTTTCTACCTTCTGCTGTACGTCCAGGTTTTTAATTAGCAGTAGAATCAATAACTGAAACATTTCTTGGGCTTCTGCGCCAGTGCCACGTTTGTAAACGCTGCCATACTGAGAAACACAGAGAGAGTTTTGTGGAGCTGATAATTGGCTTAATCAACTTTGTGTCAACTCGTTTGGCGATGGCTTGAATGCAACCAAAATTAATTTCTTTCAAAAAAGTTACGCACTACAGCTTTAAACGGATAAAAGGGTTATAGGCTTTTTGTTAAAACAGCGTTAAAGATAAAGAGTACAACTGGCTGGATTTGTTAGAAAAGGTCAAATTTCTCTGCGGTCTATTCTACACATACTTCTGCACACACACACACACACACACACACACACACACACACACACACACACACACACACACACACACACACACACACAGCTTGCAGTGGATTTGCAGAGCGGTAGAGGAGAGAAGTGTGTCTTGTTCATACGATATGCCCTTGACATTTACTTTCCCAGGCTCCTTCACTGTAAGCTCAGACACAGAATCGAAAACGCATATTATTGAACGAACGAACGAACGAATGGCTCTTTCTGCTTTCACTACAGTTGAAATATATATTCTTTTTATTCTTTGTATTCTGTTCCCCAATGTATTGTTACCCTAGCACCTATGAATCTCGTTTGGTTTGTCGTGTTGTGTGTGTATATGAGTGTGTGTATTTTTCTTTTTTGTATATGCATTTTTTGATTAGTATGTACTTATTTATTAGTACTTGCTCGTATGCACTTTGTTAAACCATTGTTTTTAAAGGGCGCTATATAAATACAGATATTATTATACAGCCTACAGCCACCCCACTATAGAACCAGCAGCCGCACCCAGCAGCCAGTGATAATGAATTGTCCTTGAATCCCGACTGGGGGATTTGAAAAAGCTCTTTGAGTAAATCCCGCTGACTGGCTTGATCCTGTGGTGACACACTGCATGATGATGCATATTATAGGCTCAGAACAAAAAGAAGTATTATTGATATAGCGATGATTTGTAAGAGAAAGGCAAAAGGCGAGTTGATTTCTATAGCACAGTTCAGACACAAGGCCGTTCAAAGTGCTTTACAGGTATAAAAGGCATAAGTTATACACTGAAAAATAAGATGTATAAGAAAATATTGAAATTGCATTCAAGAGATAATAAAAATAAAGAGAGAAATCAGGCAGAGAAATTGTTGAAAATTTCAAAGAAAAAATGCTTTTTTTAACCAAAAAAATAATATATGATTTGTCTTTAACGTGCCTCATCTATGGCTAAGGTTTGGGAAGAACCAGGAACCAGGAAGTGACATCCATTGCATTGTGGGTATTGTAGGCCCTAACGTTACACTTGACACCGGTGCATTAAAACATTATAATTGGAGACAGTGGAGCATTTCAGATGAACGACCGATGTCATAAATTAAACAGAATTCGAAGCATCACATGAACAGTTAACTGTCATTTGGTGCAAGATGTCACCGCAGTGTTTCTCATCAACCTCCCTCTAACTAAAACACGCACGCACGCACGCACGCACGCACGCACACACACACACACACACACACACACACACACACACACACACACACACACACACACACACACACACACACACACCTCAAGGGGCCAATTACATAATAGAGAACAGATCGGGGTGGGGGGTGGGGGTTATGCAGGGAGGTGGAATGTGAAATAAGGGGCAAAGACAAAGTCAAATGAGTGAAAATGACCAAAGAAATATTACATAGAAGATATTCTAAATGTATGGTATGAATCTGTGTGTGCACCTTGTGAGGTTATTAGATATCTTTATTGGAATAATCCTTTATGAAATTACTACATGTACTGGTAGAAACAATTGTATAGCATTAAAGGTGCTACGAGGAACATGTAAATATTTCTGAAACAGTCAAATTTTTCCTCTGATGATAACAAATTACATGTAACAGCAAACAAGACCATCAGAGCAATGAATGCTATTTTTCCTAATGCCTTTGTCATGGGTATACGCTCACCCAGGAACTACATCTGGCGTAGTGAAAACACTACCGCTTTTGTCCAAAGGGGGTGCTAGGATTAACACAAACGGAAAGTTCCTCCGAGCACCTTGGCTTTAACCTTTTTTTTTTTTTTTTTACAAAAGCAGGGATATGTACAAACGTTGTATC
>CM049407.1:5312500-5330000 GCA_026929865.2 Hyperoplus lanceolatus
CTATTTGGGGCGGCTGTGGCTCAGTTGGTAGAGCGGGTTGGCTGATTATCAAAGGGTTGGAGGTTCGATTCCCGCCCTGCCACCTGTGTCATGGTTGTTGTGTCCTTGGGCAAGACACTTCACCCACCTTGCCTCGTGTGAATGTCGATAGTTAGCCTGCTATCGGTGTATGAATGTGTGTGTGAATGGTAACGTGGGAAAGGAAAACAGGTCTCCCTTGCAAAAGAGTCTTCGGTCTCAATGGGATTTACATATATAAATAAAGGTTAGAAAAAAAAAAATTGAATTACACCCACATCGTCTTTACAAAATGATGGATAAAGTGGTAGATTGCATCAACTGCAATATCTCTGTACACTTAATGCTTTCTGTGTCATGAGAGAAATGTCTTCAATCAGTGGAGGTGTACAAGGCATTTTTAAAAGTTAAGATTTTTCATTAAAAGGTGCTCCGAGGAACTTTCAGTTTGTGTTCATTCTCGCACCCCCTTTTTGACAAAAGTGGTAGTGTTTTTACTACGCCAGCTGTTGTTCCTGGGTGAGCGTATACCCATGACAAATGCATTGAAAAAACTATATAAAAATGTAATTGTTTGCACTGATGGTCTTGTTTGCTGTTACATGTAATTTACAACCCGGTATCACGCCAAGGCGTGAGATCCACACGCATGGACCGGCGGCTCTATTACACGCCTTGCCTGACCAGGGCGTGTGAGTTACACGCACCTCCCGCCGTCTAAATGAACGGAGGAATAGTCTAAATGAACGGAGGAATAGCACCAACAGGGGCCGACATGTTCTCCCAGGAATAGCACGACATGTTCTCCCAGCATTTCAATACTATCTAGCTGCAGCCCCCTGGGTGGTTAGGGTTAGGGCAAGGGGACAGGGAGAGGTTAGAATATAGATAAAACATTGACGGAAAACCGCGGCCGCCATCTTGACAACGGGAGGTGCGCGACCGCGGCGGCCATCTTGACAACGGGAGGTGCGCGTGTAACTCACACGCCCTGGTCAGGCAAGGCGTGTAATAGAGCCGCCGGTCCATGCGTGTGGATCTCACGCCTCGGCGTGAGATCGGGTTGGTAATTTATGATCATCAGAGGAAAAATTAGACCCAAAGTTCCTCGTAGCACCTTTTGCCACACCTTTATCATTAAAGGTGTTACAAAATATGGTGTATGCATTAAAAAGTGATCATCTCTGGATAGCGACAGTAACCCAGCCTATTTTATATGATTCAAAAAGTATGCCGAACAGTGGAGTTATCCTATGGCTCAGTTTAGATAGTTTCACACCAGCTCAAACGTAAAAAATTGTCCCCTTGAGTTAAAAAGTGGGTCCCTACAGTCTCAACCTGTCACATACAAAAGAAAAATTCTGCTTTCATTATTTCCCCTCCAAGTATTTTTCCTCATTTTTGTTCCAGTTGAATGCGGAGAATCGTAGCCCTGAGAATCTTTCTCTAAAGTATTGTTGAGGTGAAATTCTCCCTAGTGAGCTATTTTTTTACTTTCCCCCCAAGCGTATCAGTTGAAAATAGAAAGGATATATAAGGTTTAAAAGGATGGTAGGATGTCCTAGAGGAAAGAGTGTCCTCCCAGTAACCATGAGGTCTCTGGTTCCTCCTCCCAGTAACCATGAGGTCTTTGTTTCCTCCTCCCAGTAGCCATGAGGTCTCTGGTTCCTCCCAGAAACCATGAGGTCTCTGGTTCCTCCCAGTAACCATGAGGTCTCTGGTTCCTCCTCCCAGTAACCATGAGGTCTCTGGTTCCTCCTCCCAGTAGCCATGAGGTCTCTGGTTCCTCCTCCCAGTAACCATGAGGTATCTGGTTCCTCCTCCCAGTAACCATGAGGTCTTTGGTTCCTCCTCCCAGTAACCATGAGGTCTCTGGTTCCTCCCAGTAACCATGAGGTCTCTGGTTCCTCCCAGTAGCCATGAGGTCTCTGGTTCCTCCCAGAAACCATGAGGTATCTGGTTCCTCCTCCCAGTAACCATGAGGTCTCTGGTTCCTCCTCCCAGTAACCATGAGGTCTCTGGTTCCTCCTCCCAGTAGCCATGAGGTCTCTGGTTCCTCCTCCCAGTAACCATGAGGTATCTGGTTCCTCCTCCCAGTAACCATGAGGTCTTTGGTCCTCCTCCCAGTAACCATGAGGTCTCTGGTTCCTCCCAGTAACCATGAGGTCTCTGGTTCCTCCCAGTAACCATGAGGTCTCTGGTTCCTCCCAGTAACCATGATGTCTCTGGTTGGATCCCCGGCACCGAAGGGTGTTAGTAGTAAAACTAGTGGTGGCTGCTATTACATCTACGGTGCCCACCATCTCTACCATTGTGTCCTTTAGCAAGACACTTAACCCCAAAACTGCTCCAGGGGCGCTGTACTATGGCTGACCCTGCACTCTGACCCCTTCTGGAGCGTGGTAACTACGAAGGGGGTATGCAAAAACACAAAGTTCAAAGTTCCTTGTGTAAATTGACTAATAAAGAATGTCTAATGTTGAATCTTGATGTATGTTCTTTGTTTTTACTATCTCTTACATGCAATTTCTAATGTCTAATCTTAATGTATTTCATGCCCCTGTGAAGCACTTTGAATGGCCTTGTGTCTAGATTGTGCTATTTAAATGCACTTGATTTGCCTTGCCTAAAGTATAACTATCTAGTACTGCGGTCACAGTGCCTCCATATATATTTTCTGCCTATTTACTAGTTTTATTTTGAAGGGGGAGCTTTGATTTATACCCGAGCCCTCGTCAGAAACACGTGGATGTTCTCATTGACTTTGAGTGGGACGTCCCAGAGGAGATGTGGTCACAAACAAAGGGTGATAAACAGGTGAGAAGGCTTTTAAGTTCAAGGACTCGCTAGCGGTCACAATGTCCGGCCAATGGCAGCGCTGCCTCCACAGCTAGGCAGAGGTCCATGGAATGATCTCTAAATGCTGGCTCGGAGTTTCATAATAAAACCAGGCCGGCTGTTGTTTTGGCATTTTACTTCAGGCCGATTCCACACAAAGATATTCTGCATTAAGTCGAGACACTGCAGGTGAATAGAGTTAATAGTTTAACTTATGGATATCATCATCATCAAACGTTGCCAGTTTAAATTAAAACAATATTCTTTTTAGTATTACATATTTTTTCTCTCAAAATTGTTTGAAATGCATTTTTTTAACATTATCATAAATCAGACAATTAACCAAAATGTAAAGAAATCCTGTAAGAACCTTCAGAATAGTGCTAAGAATGATTATGGAAAGTTTGGTTTGGTGAGAGCTTTGGATAGAGAATTTCGGTAGAGTATTGACAAAAACAACTAATGTTGAGATAATGGTCGTTTAAAGATGGTTGTAAAGGAAAAATATACCGACGCAAATAGACAAGGTTTAGTCCAATAAACACCTAAAAGTACATTTTGGACATTGTATTTATACTAATATGAAATAAAATTGTTGAAGCAAAAAAGCACAGACAGACTGAAATCTGCCTCCAGTGTGCATGCATGTCCTATATTAACATATACTGTATATATTGTCTCGGTGACATGTTAGTTAACATGCATTATGCAGCATTCGTATTCAACATGAGGCAACATTAAAACATTTCACTCGCTAACCATGGCTCCTCACTAACAACCGTGTCACTGTTCCTAACCCCAATGTCCTCTTTCAAAACGTAACACTGATATACAGCATCTCGCATCATCACAAAATATGCAAATCGTGTCAAAGGGCGCGTAGACCATTTCCCTTATGAATACATTACATGGGAGAGAATAGACAGATACTAGTCATACACACGCCCCACGCCAGAAATACACATTTAAGACAAAGCAGGTAAAATTAATGTATTCAACCTTTCGTCTATATGGGGCACATTGTGTCATTTTACTGCAGAAAAAGGGTTTTACAGGTTAGTGTTATTTTGCTGCACACAAAGGCTACAAACACGCACGCTCACACACACACACACACACACACACACACACACACACACACACACACACACACACACACACACACACACACACACACACACACACACACACACACACACACACAATAAAAAGGCCCGAAAATCACAGTACATTTGTAAGTGTTTACCCTATTCTGTAGATAGATAGATAGATAGATAGATAGATAGATAGATAGATAGATAGATAGATAGATAGATAGATAGACAGACAGACAGACAGACAGACAGACAGACAGACAGACAGACAGACAGACAGACAGACAGATAGATAGACAGACAGACAGACAGACAGATAAAAGAGTACAAGTGCATTTGTCCGGGACTATTTTCAGCAGTGGATTAATCCACAGTTGGTGCCTTCGTTTGACTTTACTGCGGCAGGACTTGGACTGGAAACTCAACACACTGTGAGTCTATCTATACATTACCATCATTATTATCACCATGGTAATGAGAAAACATGGCAACCGGTGCAACAGTGTGGCTCACTGATGTGATTTTAATCTCTTCTGGACAACACAGCAGAGCGCGATGGCACAGTGAGATAAACTGCTCCAGGGGCGCTGTACTATGGCTGACCCTGCGCTCTGGCCCCCTCCGTAGTGTGGGAACTTGAGAGGGGATATACGAAAAGACAAATTTGAATGTGCCTTGTGTAAATTGACTAACATTGAATGAATTAACTTAATTAGAAAAATATATAATATTGTTAAAACCCAGAGTGGTAATAGTGGGAATTCTAAAAATCAGACAAAATATCACAGAAAAAGAAAATAAATTGGCTAAGGAGGCAAAGCTGGTGTATAAATGAACGCAAACATGTTAGTTATGAATCATTTTCATCTCAAAAACGCGACATCCTTCAAATTAACACATATATCAAACCAAAATGCAACAATTCAGCTATATTTTTTCTTAATATTTTTTCCATGTCTTAAGGTCTGAGTGCTGGTCTCTTAATAACATCATTTCATGGAGCCCTCTTCTCCTTCTTCTGCGATTTTTTAAATGTCAATTAACCGGAAAATTAACGCCACCGGTTATTATCGACACTTGACAATTCTACACAAGTGGCTCTCAGATTAGCTTGTTTATTATACAACAGGGTGTATTAGAAAAAAGCAGAGGAAAATAAGGAGCTCTTAGACTTTAAAGGTGCTACGAGGAACTATTAAGTATTTCTGAAACAGTCTCAATTTTCCTCTGATGATCATAAATTACATGTAACAGCCCCTTTAAAGCATTCCCTATAAATTGCACGGACGTAGTTTCAATATGGATTTCAGTGTATAAAACAACCTTTTGCATTGTACTTTGTAATGTACTTTGCAAGGTTACAACCATCTTCCAAGCCAGCATGTTGTATTGTGTTCAACCAGTCAATACAGACAGTGAAAATAATTGCAGGGAAGACAGGAATTGGCCTTTTCAGAACGAGCTAGCAATGGCGGATGCAATAGGAGCATAGCTGTTATCCCCTTTGTGTGTGTAAAGGCGTGGGTGGTGGCTATTAACTGTATAAACTGTATATTTCCTGGAAACTATGGGATTTTTTTTCTCCTCTAGTACTCTAATGGCTCCGACAGACACAGGAAGTGAGTGTGCAACAGCAGGGCATTGATTGGTCCAGCCGAAATCAGAGCAGAATTACAGCCACCCAATCAATGTCGCCCTGATAGCTTATTGCCAGCGGGGGATTTCTGAGATCGAAAAACCAACCACACATCCACCCCCCCCCCCAACTAGTTTTTACATTTCACTGTCTTTTCTCCCCCATTATCCATGTCCCCCTCTTGTATTCGTTGCATTGTCACTAGACTTAAAACTCACCTTTTTTCCACAGGCTTTTACGTTTTAATGAATTGTTTTGTGTCATTGCTGTAAGTGTTTTTTAATGTGTGCTGTTGTATTTTAATTTAGGTATTTTATGTAAAGCACTTTGGTGAATTTAGGTTCTCATAAGGTGCTATATAAATACAAGTGACCTTGACCTTGAGATAATGGTTATGAATAGGATGTTTTAGTGTGTGATCTTTAAGGGCATAATGTACATTTTGGGAAAGGGGAGAGAGAAGAGAGAGAGAGAGGGAGAGGAGAGAGAGAGAGCGAGAGAGAGAGAGAGAGGGGGGGGGAGAGAGAGAGAGACAGAGAGAGAGAGAGAGGGGGAGAGAGAGAGAGACAGAGAGACAGAGAGACAGAGAGAGAGATTAAGGCCTTTCAGAACGGCCTGTCAAAAGGCTGACTGGGGGATAATTGGTGGGAGGACGGGGACAAATGTTGTTGTATGTTCCTATTGTCATTGATAATCGTTCTGTGGAGACCAAAAGACACTGTGTCATCTTTCTGATTTTAACTCGATACAAATCGCCATTCTACTCCCCAGTGAGGTGAATGGTGTCACTATGGTGATATAAAGGCAATACACGGCAGGTTAATAGGGATTTTTTTTTAAGTTTATAGATATGATTGTGTGACCTATCGGCTATATTTACCTATTTGTAAGTTCCCATCTGGTTAGAGCAGTTTGTCCCAGTTTTAAGGTTTGATTCCCAGCTTCCTCCTGTCCACATGCGGAAGAGTCATTTGGGATAAATTGCTTGATAGTTGGCCAGCGATGTCAGTTAACTTTCAATTACCATCTATTTAAATGTAGCCATATACGATTTATATTTATTTAAGGTGCTCCGAGGAACCTTCAGTTTGTGTTCGCTCTTGCGCCCCCTTTGGACTAAAGCGGTAGTGTTTTTACTACGCCAGCTGTTGTTCCTGGGTGAGTATATACCCATGACAAAGACATTAAGAAAAACTATATACAAATAGCATTCTTTGCACTGATGGTCTGGTTTGCTGTTACATGTCATTTATGATCATCAGAGGACAAAATGAGACTGTTTGAGAAATATTTCCTCGTAGCACCTTCAAGCACTTATAAAACTTTCCCAGTTGATTACTTCCATTAAAACTGTTATTTTATTGTATTGTAATTTTCTCCAGAAATGTTTGAATCAATGTGCATATCTGGCAATACCTCACTAATTATGCATATATTTGCATCTATTCGAAACACATACGTGTAGATGCATACATACAGTAAACATTACTGTATATCACCGAGAAATAGTTTTAATTGCTCATCCTATATTCTATATTCGTGCTAATAACCTACTTTTTTCTATTTTTCTCAGTATTATTGTATATCTGCTGCCGATGCAAACCAATTTCTCCTCAGAGACCAATATACAGCATCTGTAATTTCATCTTAGAGGCTGTTAACAAAGGAAGAAATCCGTACAGATACATTGGTTTTGTTCTAAAAGCTTTGAGAGTTTAATGCTTACATAAGCATGGTGTCAAGGTTTCCAATGATACTACCGCAGAAATGCTTATGCTCTGGAAAAAGTTAAGAGACCACTCCAAATGTTCAGTATCTCTCGTTTTACTGCATATGTTTGGGTAGGATGAACATTTTGTTTTTATAATATTAACTACTGACAACATTTCTACCAAATTCCAAGACATTTTGTGTCAATAAGAGCATTTTCAAGTAATGTAGAGATGAAGATTTAAGAAAAATATCCAGACTGGTCTCTTAATTTGTTCCGGAGCTGTATATAACGTTACCAAAAACTGGACAGCAAATTTGGATGAAGAAAGGCAAGGCAAGTTTATTTCTATAGCACAATTCAGACCCAATTAAGGCCATTCAAAGTGCTTTACAGGGGCATAGAATACATCAAGATTAAAATACAATAGACATTTGAAAAGCGAATGAATAATATGAAACAGGATTTAAACCCATTTCTGAGAGGTCGAAATTAGACTGAGATACTGAGATGAAATGGACATGTGGGTCATGTGTCAAACTCCTCAGTCATATTCATTCTGGTTGTTCAGTCAAATGTGAACACACACACTTGATTCTGGTGAATTGCGCTTTTCAAATAAAATCCTCATCTCCAGTCTTCAATCCAGAAGTCCATACATCCACTTAGAAATATTAAAAAAAATACACTTCTTAAAAGTACTTGTTAGGAGCAGAAACAAACTAAAATGTCTTTAGTTTATAATAACTTATTTTGGTTAGGTGAGTATTAGTCTGGCATGACCACTTCCGCCAGCGTCTATTCGCTTGCGGCGGCAAGCTACGCAGCCCTGACGCAGCCCCCTCCTTTTCCGGTTGCTGGCTTTCCCCTATTGTGATCCCACTCAAATTCGGAAACAATTCGCTCACAGTCAACCCGTGTGCTTATGTGCAGCGCTCTCTCTCTCACACACACACACACACACACACACAGGGTGTGAGAAGTCACATTACTGTAGACAGAAATAAAGTGTGGCAATACTTAATAATATTGGCGGCGGTGGTCCGGGACACAGCCTAGCCTAGCTGTCCAACTTCATTGTACAACTACCCCCGGGCAGAAATACCCTCATAAACTCTGGAAAATGAAGCGTGGGGGTTTGAATTGAGCACCGGACCTTATAACCAGCTAGATTAAGATCCGCCGTTCCCTTTCTTCCAACGGCTTCCACTATCACCTAGCAACTCTTACGGCTACTTGCTGCAGTTGGTGTAGCGCTCACAACGTCAAAACCCTGTTCTGCCTGTAAACAGACGGACTACGGCTCTGACTACAGCGATAGGAGGTGGTGACACAAGTTCTCGAATGCTAAAAATTCTACTCGACCGCCGTAGCCTTGCCTCTCAACTACCGATGATAATGTTACCAGCGATAACACTACGTGGCTAGTTAACTCCGGTTAAGTTATCCCGTGAGCTCCTCGGGGGCTAAAATGTATGGTGTCTTGACATGCTGGTTAGAAAGCAACACACTATGTATATTCCTTTTGTCTTTAATAATAATTGTGTGGGGTTTGCGGGTTTAGCCATTTCTCTGACAGTCTCTGGACGTGAAGACGTTCCATCAAAATAAGTCCCCCCCCGGCACTATTTTGCAGGACACCGCTGCTGCTTCCCGGGGTTAGCCCCACCCTAGATGATTGTGATTGGTTTAAACAAATACAAACAGGCTAGCCCAGTTTCCCCCGGTTTCCCCACCCGAATAGACGGCTCTAAACAGAGTGCTTCCAGACCATACTACTTGCTGTAGTTTGGTCTGGCTTTGCGAGACTAGGTGAGCATGAACAACTTGGTTTGTGCTTTAAGAACGGAACCTTTTTTTGTAGAAAATGTATAAAAAATATATATATATTATTTTTTGGCATTTTTCTGCTTTTATTTGGCAGGTTGGAGAGACAGAGATGAAATAGGGCAGAGAGGGGAATGACATGCAGAGAACGACCACGGGCCGGATTCTAACCCGTGGTCTGCTGTGAAGAGGACTGAGCCTCTATTGCAGACTCTCTAACCACTACACCACAAACACCCACCAAGTTTTAAGAATTCTTGAGCATCAAAGTAATCCAGTGATAGTTTTTTGTTCTCACTTCAAAAGTTAGACCTCAAAACATGAACTTCTCATAACAAATTAGGCTTTCCCCAAAATATGACTTGAGATTGAAGCCCCCTAGCTGCTGTAATTATAAGGGCTCTAAATGAACCAGTACAGGCCTAGACTTAGATGCCTCTTTAAAGACTTATTCCAAAATATTTCATTCATCTATCCACTATTAACACATCTGGAAACTGTCTATTGAACATCACACACACACACACACACACACACACAGTATTACAGCCCCCCCCCTCCATTACCAGTGAAACATAAAAGCACTCCATTCTCTGCTTAATTTAGCCATTGATTTTTTTACACTAGATTCACTCCATAGATAGTAGAAGGCATGAGGCTGCTGCAGTGTTTTATGGCCTTTTGTGGATGGGATCCCCTACCCCCCAACAAACATAGGCTACACACAAACACACACACACACACACACACACCATAGACCGAATGAAAGAAAACAAAGTGGACATTTCCCCTGGGATCGTCACTAAAATAAAAATCACTGCCTCCAACGGTTGGGAGATTCGACCATGGTGTGTGTGTGTGTGTGTGTGTGTGTGTGTGTGTGTATACAGCTGCTGTCCCCTTCAGCGTGTGTGGGTTGGGCCCAGATCAGATGTGAACCAGCACATGCTCACAGACAGAATATACAGCTGTGATGCCACACACACACACACACACACACACACACACACACACACACACACACATTCATGGAGCCTCAAGCACACACATTTTATCACAGTACTATCTATCCGTCAATCAATCAGACTTTTTTTGTTCAGCACTTTTTGTACAAGCAAAAGTACTTTATACAACAACACCTCCCCCCACACACAAACACACAAACACACACACACACACACACAATACCCCTCCCCCATCCATCCATCCATCCATCCATCCGCCCATCCATCCATCCATCCATCCATCCATCCATCCATCCATCCGCCCATCCACACACAAAGCAATGACTGTGTGATCAAATAAACTGAACTGAGGGAAGGCCATCATAAGTTAGGAAACACCAAAAGGCCAAAAACTTAAAAAATAATAAGGTGAATAAATCAGAATAAATCAGTATAAAACATCTCCTAAATAACCATTGTATTAAACATGCAGTGTGTAGAATTTTGGGTTTTATTTCCTAGCAGATTTTGTAGAAAGTAATTATAATATCCATAAGTACATTTCATTTAGTGCATAATAGCTGAAAAAAATGTTTTGAATATTTTTTTTCCCTTAGAAAGGGTCTCATATATGTCCATATTCTGCATATTTTGGACCAAGGCCTAGTGCTGCCATCTTGAAAGTGTCATAGTTGGAATGTCATCAGGTGCATTGTTTAAAATTTAGAATTGTTCTTGTCCTTGAAGGCCCACTGTAGCTTCTGTTATTATTCAAAAGGGTTGGGGTTACCCAGGGAGCGTTGCATTCTAGAACTTTGTAGAACTTTCTTGATGATGTCATATTACACACTGCACCTTTAACATTATCCATTTCTAACCATTGCCAGACGACCTGAGAGTTCGAGAGGGTTCATGAGAAAAAAAGCAAATTTTATAAATAACAAGGACTAGCGACTGTTAAGAGCTTTATAAACCAATATGGGATCCTAAAAATCAATTGTGAAGCACAGTGTGTTCATTATAATTGATCCTTGTATTGGTGCACTGCAGAGACTTGCTGTAATTTGGTCTCACTTTCTGGTCCTCCCCTTGACACCAGTGCAGCTGAGTTTTGTAGTAATTATAATTGAGCAATATCTATATTACATATGACTTATTACTGTAAATAACTAACTTACTATTCATACGTTTAAACTGTAACTTTAGCCTAATCTTGACCCTTACTCCTACTTCTGCCACTAACTCCAATTGCGCTATATAAAGATATTCGTAATTAGTCAAAATAGAGCCAGAAAGGGTTCACGTTTTAAAAAAATACCTAAGGTTTATTTTACCTTATTTTTCTTAGTTTCCAATATGATTTCTAACCACGGTGTGCAACATAAAATAAAACCTTTTTTTAATGTAAACTTTTTCTTCAACATAATCCCTATCGCTAAATATATTCATTATTATCAAAGTAAAGGCAGAGAATGGCCAAGATTAAAATTAAAAAATGGAAATGATCGTCAATTGATCTCTCAAGGATAAATAAAAGTTAAACGAAAATGAAAGTGAAATAAAAAGGATAACTTATTTCTCCTAATTTAGGATATTAGGTATATCCATTGTGGTGGCATTGGACTCAAAACAACACCCACATGGCAACAAGCAGACAGCTGGAGAGGAGCCAGAAGTTAAGCCACTTATCTGAAGCGTTTAACTTGGAAGGTGAAACTAAAGGTGAGTGAACCGTCGCTCATCGAAAACTGTTTGTGAACCACTCCGGTAAATACAGTAAGTTAGACAAGAAGTAAGTCTTTGAACTGTGAAGGAAGCCAACACAGAGTTCTGGCACCATTTTTAAAGTCAATTTAAGACATTTTAAGATATTTTCAAGACCCCAAAAATGTTTGGGAAAATTACTATTTCATAGAAAATGTATTGAGTTATTAATAAGACATTAGCATACAGAACAAACCTGCCCGAATACTTATGCTACTTGACAAAACAAGATTTCTTTTTAGCTCTCTCACTCTCTCTCTCTCTCTCTCTCTCTCGCTCATCCATCCCAAACCAATGTCTGAGTGTTAAGTACAGATACCTCATGGTTACTAGTCGGCCCTCTTTCCTTTAGGCCATCCTACCACCCAACAAACACACACACAAACACACACGCCCACCCGCCCCCCTCCAGACACACACACACACACACACATTCCCTTAGCCTCGTGCTGTTTGATACTTACAGGCGTTGGTGACGGCGAAGCTGTTGGCGGTCTCTATGTTGTCGACGTGAGGCACCAGGTTGAATGGCGCCTCAGACGCGTTGGGGGAAGTGTTATGGAGGAAGATCGCCAGGCGGAAGGCAGTGTACTCCTGATCTGTGTTTCTGATGAACAGACCGCCTAGACAGAGAGAGAGAGAGAGAGAGAGAGAGAGAGAGAGAGAGAGAGAGAGAGGGGGATACAGGTGTGTTAAAGGTGCAGTGTGTAACTTTGTATGTGTCAGAGAAGGGGACATTTTCTTAGGTATATTCCTGATAAACAGACAGCCTAGACACACAGAGAGAGGGTGAAATACAGGTCTGATTAGGGGAAAGCACTAAAGAAGGATACACTGTCATACTTCAGTAACTACAACTACAGAAATATGACCACGGAGAAGCAAAGTAACATTTGATTCAGACCGCCTGGACACAGAGAGAAGCACAATAAATCAATATCTATTTTTTTGGGGCATTTTCAAGCTTTATTAGATAGTACAGAAATGGGGAGATAGAGAGAGGGGGATAGAAGCACAAGTGTGGTAAATGTGCAGTGTGCAACTTTGTATGTGTCAGAGAAGGGAACATTTTCTAGGTACCTGTATTTTCCCATAACTGAATAAATAAAACTTTCCTCACAGGAAAATGTTATCCCTGCATGGAACACTGTTTGAAGTTAGAAAGCTTCCTGAAAAGTTACTGTTTCACTGTTGTTGTTGTTGTTGTTGTTGTTGTTGTTGTTGTTGTTTACAGCAGCAGGGCCCACAGTTTGGTTTAGAAACATATTCTAGTCCCACGTTTGGTTTCAGGTTCTTCAAAACAATTGGTAAACCACGTTGAAGCCAATATCTTCGTTGGTGTTAAGTCTACGGTAGCGCTCTTTAAGCACCACTTGGCATTTGTTACGAAGCAGGATACAGTCTGATTAGTGATATTATATTCACCAAATATCCTCCTGGATCAGCAATGTTTTTCATTCAGTTTTGTGTGAAGAATCATTTTGAAACCAGACAAAAGACATAGTTCCTGGTTATGCTGTCTGTCTGTCTGTCTGTCTGTCTGTCTGTCTATCTGTCTGTCTGTCTGTCTGTCTATCTGCCTCTCTGTCTGTCTGTCTTTCTTTCTATATTTATTTATGTAGCCTTTAACATATATGTAGATCCTGACTTGTGAGAATGTCATTGCTTTGTAGGTCAGAATCAGTTACATATCTTCACATTTAAAACACTTAACTGAAGGCTATATTTCTTGGGCAGCGTACAGTGTGTAAATGTCATGTATTATATAGTAAAATGCCAGTGTGTTCTTATTACCAATGACCTCTTTAGAAAAGGTAAACTTTGGAATATTTAACTCCTCTATGACGCAAACTCATGTTAGTTTCATTCATATTTTTGAGTAACTTTAGAAACTTTCAAAATGAAAAACATATACAATTTTTAAAAGCACTGGAAAAGTTATATCAGTTCTCATTGGCTTACACTTGCCACCAAATGCTAGCAGGAGAGAGAGAGAGAGAGAGACAGACAGACAGACAGACAGACAGATAGATAGATAGATAGATAGATAGATAGATAGATAGATAGATAGATAGATAGATAGATAGATAGATAGATAGATAGATAGATAGATAGATAGATAGATAGATAGATAGATAGATAGATAGATAGATAGATAGATAGATAGATGACAAATTTCTGTATCCACATTTCAAATTTGAAAACTTATCTTCACTGCTCATTTTAATTGCATAAAAAACAAGTGTTGACCGAAATCCAACCTCTTCAGCTTGTTCCACAAAATGAGATTCAGTTTAGAAGTAAACACTGTAAGGGCCCCAAGACTTAAATCTTGGGGATAGTTCCATAAATGCGATATAGAGTTTCTAAAAAACAACACTCTCGCGGCTCAAAAAGTATCCTGTTTTGTTTATGACCCCTTTTCCACATGGTTTATGCTATCTGATGCTATCTGATCACAGGCCTTTGAATTTACATTTTGTATTAAAAGTGTTTTCGTTGTCTCAAATCTGCTTTCCGTATGCAAATTAGCAAGCTGACGTATCAACAAACCTGGGCTGTGTCCGAAAAGCCCTACTAACGTGCTACTCATACTAAAAGCCCTACTAACGTCCTACTCATACTAAAAGCCCTACAAATGTCCTACTCATACTAAAGCCCTATTAACGTCCTACTCATACTAAAAGCCCTACTATCGTCCTACTCATACTAAAAGCCCTACTAACGTCCTACTCATACTAAAAGCTCTACTAACGTGCTACTCATACTAAAAGCCCTACTAACGTCCTACTCATACTAAAGCCCTACTAACGTCCTACTCATACTAAAAGCTCTACTAACGTCCTACTCATACTAAAGCCCTACTAACGTCCTACTCATACTAAAACCTCTACTAACGTCCTACTCATACTAAAAGCTCTACTAACATCCTACTCATACTCATTTTGAGGTCAATTTGAGTACGTTGTGGTTGTGTATGCGTGTTTGTGTACGCAAGAAATGCCCGGATGAGTACTTACTTCCGGGAAGATTTTGTGTATGCATCGATAGGTTACTTTTCCTACTCAAGCGCCCCACAATGCATTGCGTCCTTTCAAACGATATGCAAGGTTTCTTAAAAATTCTTTATTGCTTCTGTATACTTCAGTGTAAACGGTCAGTCGAAACTCGCATACACAATCGATGGTTAAGTAGACAGTATGTAGTATATACATGTTGAGTATGTAGGAGGAAGGACGTTAGTATGGCTTTTCGAACACAAAAAGGTCAATGGAAGAAATTCATGAAACTCTCGAGGGGGTTGCTTGGATATCCAAGGTGACAGACACATGACTAGGGCTGAACGATTAATCAATTTCAAATCAAAATCGTGATATGATAGAATGTGATTATCAAATCTCAAAGGAACTAACCCTAACCCTCAACTAAAGAAAAGTATTGTAGTGTAGGGCCTGTCGGGGAACAGTGGTCACATCACAAAGCATAAAGCCATTATACACTAATTAAAACATACTGATGAATATTATATGGTCCATATAATATAACAAATAGCCAATTCCCTTTACCGACCACACCTTAGCCAAAAATACTTCTCCAAATGTGGTCACATTTCTTGTGCATGCTATCAGACCTGCAATAACCTGCTGTTACACACACACACACACACACACACACACACACACACACACACACACACACACACACACACACACACACACACACACACACACACACACACACACACACACACACACACACACAGATGATGTAAGAATATTCTCAAGAAGTGACAAGAATCCTTCAAAGAAGACTATTTAATCCTAACAGCTCGTAAAGGGCTCGTATTGATGATATATTTGAATCACTGTGCTTAACAAACGTGTAGAATCTTGGCCATTTTGGGGCGCCATTAGCTCAGTTGTTAGGGTGTCCTCTCCCGGGCCGGGCCCAGCAGCAGACCCAGGTTCGATTCCAGCCCGCGGTTGTTCTCTCTGCACTGTCAATAAAGCATAAAAATGCCCAAAAAATATCTTAAAAAAAAAAAAAAGAATCTTGTCCATTTTGCCACGAGTATTCTATTGGACAACATAGGTCAAAAGTCACACGACTTGAGTTCTTGATTGAAAACTGATTTTCAAAACATTTATGTGTTGCAAAGATATATAGAACAATAAAAACTCAGTCAGTCGGGTCGCTTTTGACCCTATGTTGTCCATCAAAGCGTTAAAGTGTCATGTTGGGGCTTCAGCTTTATACCCAGCATGCATTGCGTGGAGGGAACACAGGCTGGCATCCTCGACACAAAGTCAATCCATGTCAACATGAGAAAACAAACGCATTAATCCAATATAATATCATGGAAAAATGGCCGAGATTCTATAGGTTTGTTAAGCAAAGGGATCTATCATCAAAGTGAAACAGGAATATTGATCGATCAACATTTAACAGTCTGAATGTATCTCTGGCAGCAGCTGTGGAGCAATGTTGGCCATGTCTGTGTTTGTGTGTTTGTTTCTGTGTTGCTATGCGTGTGTACACAGCAAATATCCAATATGATAATACATGTTGATGCATGATGGTTACAACCGTTTGAACCTGACTAGTGTTGACTGGAGATATAGTATGTTTGCTTTCACTGAGAACTGATAGATAATACTGTGTGTGTGTGTGTGTGTGTGTGTGTGTGTGTGTGTGTGGCGTATGCGTGCGTGTGCATGATGTATTTAACCCCACACGCACGCGCACACACACACACACACACACACCTCAAGTGTCCATTGGTATCCCTCTGAAACAGACCCTTGACCCCTCACCCCCCTTGAGGGACCGAGGAGATTCAGTGTCACGTTGATGTAACACACTAGCAGAATCATTTCAGCTGCTTGTCATTTTCCACCAGTTTTAAGATGAGATACAACTTTATTAATCCCCTGAAGGAGAAATCTGTTTGTTGCATAAACAGCCCAGCAGCAGTGGAAAGGCACAGGATAAAAATGACAATGCAATAAATACAATAAATACAAAGTGATAATGCATAAGTAGACGCTTATTAGTTAAAGTAGGGACAAAAACCAGACAAACAGAACCACCATCTTGATGATGAGTGAAGCATATACACATATATACGCGTACCTAAACACACACACATACATGTATATGCAAACACATAGACATTCACTCATTCGGGTGTGTCTTGACTCCGCTGCATGCAGATGTACAATGAATGGTAACGCCACTAAAATCCAGTTTTGGCCCCCCCACTGAATCAGACTACTGAAGTTAAGTTGCTGTATATGTCTATTAACACAGAATGCTACATTGAAATTTGTCTTTTTTGCATATTTAATCTCATATACCTCGACTATGTGTTACAGTAACATACAGTAGATTTCATACTGTACACTTATCTTGTACACTCTTTATAATTGTACAGCTCTTTAATAGACAATTGCACATATGTCTTTCTTAGATTATTGTATAGCAAATATACCATTTATATTTGTTTAAGATGTATTTTACCTATATACTTTAGCTTCATGTTAATTCAATGTCTTTTGTATTTTTTTTTAAGTCCTTGTAGCGTATATGAAAACGTACTCGGCGATATACAATCAGTTCTGATTCTCAATTTAAGGGAATGTTTGTATCTAAAAAAATAAGGTTTGAC
>CM049407.1:5332500-5350000 GCA_026929865.2 Hyperoplus lanceolatus
TTTTTAAGAGACCATTTAAAATGCATCAATTGCCACAGTTAATTGGATTATAATGAAGCAGCAACAATGGTTTGCAGGATTAAAATGGCATCCCACTGGGCTATTTAGTCTAATTCACACATTTGCAGTATAATAGCAGGGGAATGTGTCATCAGGTAAGTTATAATAAGAATAACAATGAACTTTATTAGTATAGCCCCTTCCCTATTAGAAATGCAGCTTAAAGTGATTTAAAATATAGAAGAACACGCATCATAACAGTGCATATAACATTTAAAGGTGCTACGAGGAACTTTTAAATATTTCTGAAACAGTTGAATTTTTTTCTCTGATGATCATAAATTCCATGCAACAGCAAATGAGACCATCAGTGCAAAGAATGTTATTTTTTATGTCGTTTTTCTTAATGTCTTTGTCATGGGTATATACGCTCACCCAGGAACAACAGCTGCAATAGTAAAAAAACACTACTGCTTTTGTCCAAAGGAGGCGCTAGAATTAACACACAAAAGAAAAGTTCCTCGGTTCACCTTTAAGCAGGTAGTGTATAACACCTTGGACTAGTGTCTCACTTAAAGGTGGAGTGAGTGATTTAGAAAAAAATGTGTTTTCAAAATCACTTCTTGTCAAAATCAGTGAATATCTATCTCCCCCTTTGTTTAAATACCAGTTTACAGAGCCTAGGCTGTGTATCAACACTGGATTTTTTTTCAGCACAGACACATACGGTAGCGGATCGTAAGGAGATATTCACGGATTTTAACAAAAAGGTAATTTTGACAACAAGCGTTCTCTAGAATCGCTGACTCCACCTTTCGAGCATGCTGAAAATATGTCTTAAAAAATAAAAAGAAGGTTGGCCAGTTAGAGACATCCTTGAGAATCTTTATTATTTTATTAAACTGCTTAAAATTCATCCCGTGACTCTACAGAACAAGCTGCTGTTATAATATTAACAGAAGCTTAAAACACCAAATCCTGAATCCAATTCAAAGAAATCCAATCCAATTGAAGCTAAAAAACCCATATTGATTTTTATGGGATTTTCAAAAGGCAGTTTAACTTTTCTATTCACAAAGGGGCAAGATATGTTGGATTCTCTACTCGTCTTCACTTCTGGAAACTGATTTATTCAAACTTATTTCCTGATATTCTTATAACAGTACATCCCCCCACTTAGGCTACAAGTCACTTCCAAGAATATACTAAAACTACGCCAGCTGTAGTTCCTGGGTGAGCGTACCCATGGCAAAGACATGAAGAAAAACGTTATTGCACTGATGGTCTCGTTTGCTGTTACATGAAACGTATGATAATCAGAGGAAAGATTTGACTGTTTCATAAATATTAAAACAATTCCTCGTGGCACCTTTAAGTAACGGATGTGCTACATAATCTTCTGTTTTGGGTATTGAAAACCACGGACTGAAACTCAGGACCAAGATAATGAATATAAGACAAATTATACTCAACAAAAATATAAACGCCACACTTTTGTTTTTGCTTCCATTTTTCATGAGATGGACTTAAAGATCTAAAATTCATTCCAGATACACAATTGTACCATTTCTCTCAAACATTGTTCACAAATCTGTCTAAATGTGTGATAGTGAGCACTTCTGCTTTGCTGAGATAATCCATCCCACCTCACAGGTGTGCCACATCAAGATGCTCATCTGACATCATGATTAGTGCACAGGTGTGCCTTAGACTGTACACAATAAAAGGCCACTCTGAAATGTGCATTTTTTTGCTTTATTGGGGGTCTGGGGACTCAGAACTAGTCAGTATCTGGTGTGACCACCATTTGCCTCATGCAGTGCAAAACATCTTCTTCGCATAGAGTTTATCAGATTGTCAATTGTGGCCTGTGGAATGTTGGTCCACTCCTCTTCAATGGCTGTGCGAAGTTGCTGGAGACGGCTTATGGTGGAGAAATGAACATTCAATGCACAAGCAACAGATCTGGTTGACATTCCTGCTGTCTGCATGCCAATTGCACGCTCCCTCAATGCTTGTGGCATCTGTGGCATTTTGCTGTGAGACAAAACTGCACATTTCAGAGTGGCCTTTTATTGTGGACAGTCTAAGGCACACCTGTGCACTAATCATGATGTCAAATCAGCATCTTGATGTGGCACACCTGTGAGGTGGGATGGATTATCTCAGCAAAGCAGAAGTGCTCACTATCACACATTTAGACAGATTTGTGAACAATGTTTGAGAGAATTGGTACAATTGTGTATCTGGAATGAATTTTAGATCTTTAAGTCCATCTCATGAAAAATGGGAGCAAAAACAAAAGTGTTGCGTTTATATTTTTGTTGAGTGTATGATAGGTCAAGATCCCTGTTAAAACCTTGGAAACTGGTGTCCTTGCGTTGTACTGTATCTCCCCCCCCCCCCACACACACACACACACACCTTACGTCAGGGCTCATTAGTATTGCTAACACTGTTCTATGCATGAATTAAAATGGCCGCCATTGACTAAACATCATAGAAAGAAAAAAACTAAAGAAAAAAAAATCCAACTGCCAGTAAAACTGATGCAAACACCTGACACACATCACACTGTATCTCATCTAAGTGATGTCGTCTTGTAGCTGGAAGAGCTTTGCCGCCATAAACTAATGGCTAATGGAGGAATACTCGTGTGAGATGCACTAAGCTAGAAAGAGATCTTAGTGAACTGACTATTTAAAGAAAAAGCTAATTTGTGGATGTGAGTAAAGTACAGTTTGGTATAAAAATAGCCACTGTTCCTCAAGTGCACATCAAACACTGGATTTTTATGTTTATATCACATTACTGCCATCAATTATTCATAGCGAAGCCTTTGTCTTCTTACACACAGGAGACTGGAATCAACCCTCGAAAAATATAGGCAATCCATCTCACAGATCATCATAGAACATCTGCTTGGAATTGTTTCTGTTAAAAGCTGTTTTTAATCGAGGGCTCTTTAATCTTCGTAGAGCTTTTATAATCCGCCCTGACAACTGTGTTACCACTTAACAGGGAACATAAATGATCTATAACTAAAAATAAAATATGTAGAAAAACATGTTCACTTTCAAGGAATTTTCCCAGGCCTTCATGTAAAGTTGCTCTTGATCATTTTTTTCGTCCGGCTTTTCAAAAAACCCTGCACACAGTAGTGACAGCACCTTTCTTCTCTGTAAGCGTATGACAAAATATATACAACATATGCAAACGATTGGACTGTCTAATTTGCACATTAAATACTTTCTTGTTGAAGCTGAGGGTAGCACAAGAAAATCCCCACGTTTAATACAATGTTTTCTTGCCTAGAAGCATTTTTTCCCCTCTCTCTCTCTTTATTCTACATTTTTGCATTGATAGTGGACTGGTCAATTACTGTAGGATGCCAGAGGAATATATTGTGTCTGTATATCTCCCCCTGCATTGCAATGTACACGAAAACTGGTGTGTGTGTGTGTGTGTGTTTGTGTGTGTGTGTGTGTGTGTGTGTGTGTGTGTGTGTGTGTGTGTGTGTTTCAGAGTGCAGGCAGTAGCAGGTAATGTAAGGAAATGTAATCATTTTTTGTTTTCTTCAAGTCAAGGTGGATACATCAGTGAGGGACACACACACACACACACACACACACACACACACACACACACACACACACACACACACACACACACATTACGGCCTTACACACACACACATATATATATATATATATATATATATATATATATATATATGTGTGTGTGTGTGTGTGTGTGTGTGTGTGTGTGTGTGTGTGTGTAAGGCCGTAATGTTTGTCCGTTCTGTGCTACTCTAGAAACATGGTGTTGCTTCATGGCGGCCTCAGCGCCCCACTCCTATGTAGATATAAAAGGCTCATTCCAAAGGTAATAAAATGCTTTATTTTTAAGCTATTATAAACTATTTAAAACATACTTGTGTATATTATACTCCATTTATGCAAGTCTGTTGTGAAAAAAACACCACTTCCATTTGCACACTTGCACCTTTAAGTGTGTTTTCGTCATCTTAACTCAGACTGATCAATTCAGCACCATGGTCAGCTCCACTCCCATGTCCATTACAAAGTCCTGTTCAGTTGTTTGGGCACTAAGTTTACTCAAAGAAGCAGGTATTAAAGGTGCTACGAGGAAGTTTTAAATATTTCTGAAACAGTCTAATTTTTCCTCTGCTGATCATAAATGACATGTAACAGCAAACAAGACCATCAGTGCAAAGAATGCTATTTTTATATTGTTTTTCTTAATGTCTTTGTCATGGGTATACGCTCACCCAGGAACAACAGCTGACGTGGTTAAAACACTACCGCTTTTGTCCAAATGGGGCGCAAAAATTAATACTAACTGAAAGTCCCTCGGATCACTTTTGAAATTAAACAAAACTTTTTTTTATTACATTTTATGATGAGTATCTTTGTTAGCCATCTTAGTAAAGCAGTTCTCCGTAATTGTTTCTATTTTTTGATATCATAATTTGGGGTAGAGGGGATGGGCGGGTCCATTTTCATCATTTTCAAATACCGGGGGTGATGTAATATATTACATGCAGCATACAGCCTTTAAAAACAGACATCTTATCTTTATGTCGGGATGTTATGAGGTGTCCCAGATGCTGTCCCACTATGATACACTACACAAGATAAAACCATCAATTGTCATTCCAGACTCGTTATGCTCCCGACACCACACAGCTGTCGGATTGGGCCTGATATTGTGTAAGTCTGGAACCGGGTGTAAAAAATCACCTTGAATTGACCCTCACTGCTTACCTTAGAATGAGCTGGTGACTTGTTTACTCACTCATGCACAGGGAGTGCATGAGTGAGTAAACAATGGAGAGATTTTAGATAAAAAGGTTTTTGCCATACTTATACTGATAGGCCTATTCAACTTTATGTCGAATCATTTCAACTCTTCAGAAAAAGCTACACACTATAGCTTTAAGAGTCAGGGAAAAAGTGTATGCGCTGAGCAAGAGAAGAGTTGCAGAAACGGAATAGTTGGACAGTAAAACTAGTAGAGCGTCTCTAACAAATGCTACCAGTGGACCATGGTAAAAATTTGACCGACTTTATGAATGAGAAGAGAGAGAAGGAGAGTGTGTGTGTGTGTGTGTGTGTGTGTGTGTGTGTGTGTGTGTGTGTGTGTGTGTGTGTGTGCGTGTGCGTGTGCGTGTGCGTGTGTGTTTGATGGATCTCTGCCATAACTGTGGAGTTGAACAGATGGGGAACCTGCAGTAGGTTTCTCCGTCTCACATCGGGGGTGACTGGGGGTGTTGTTCCAACCGCTGTTAGGGAATCCCGTACACACAGTGTCGGGCCCCCTCTGTGTGTGTGTGTCTGTGTTAGTGTGTGTGTGTGTGTGTGTGTGTGTGTGTGTGTGTGTGTGTGTGTGTGTGTGTGTGTGCACATTTGCAGCTCAACAGGACTCATCCATCACCCTTTCAGATTACTTAAATTTTAAATGATGGCTCGTGAAACCCAGTTTTGAATAGTACGATATACAAATTCTTTAGACAATTTCTAGGACCAAAGAGAACAAGTAAAAAAGAGAAACAAGGAGATGACAAAAGAAAAGGTTGGTTTAAGAAAGAATAACGACTTTTGAATTGTTTTTTTCCACCAACTCCATTCTAACCAGGCTAAGTCTTGTATCCAAACTACAAGCTCCTCAAATACAGAAGATACAGCAACACAATTTTACAGTGTATTTAAAAATGAAAAAAAGGACATTTTCAGTGACAGAATTTTCCACCCAGGAGAACTGTGGCTCATGCCAGCTCTGCATGAAGCTGCTTCACTGGTTGTAGGAGTCTTAGTTTTCTGAAGGGTGGGCCCCTGGGGGGTCTTTCCTCTGGCTGTCGACTGGCAAACAGCGCTAACAGCTAGCAGCAAACAGCTAGCATCTCTTCTTCCAGGAGGGAGAGGATTAGACCGTCACAGGTGGTCCACCCCTGCTGCTAGAACTCTCTGGGTGATTCTCTCCACTTTCTCCTTTCCACTGGTGTCTGGTTCCTCTTCACATACATAGTCTATGTTTCATTTTTTTGCGGAAGGGGACATGAAAGTGTGAACCAAATTACATTAGAATTATTTTAACAGCTGTTGAGACGATAGACATCTAATCAGTATTGTCAAACTCATGGTTGTTATGTCGTTTCTGGACAAACTTTCAGAAAACTGTGGTGGTACCAGGATGATGAAAAAAGAGACAGCTTGATGCAGTTGAGGAGGTTTTCCGGAACAATTTTTTATTATAAACAAAAACTCAGACTGCAGTCAAAAGAACGAAGCCAATCAAAATATTCAAAGTATTGGAGTATTGGAGATTAAAAGTGAGGTAGATGCATCATGAAAAGCTCCTAGCAAAACCCGCTAGTCTTCTGATTCTAAGGCCTTTTATCCTCAGACTCTTAGTAAGATGAGTGTCACTTTGGTCATAAAGATCTGCCCCCTTGTTGTCCCTGATAGGTGGACACTGACTATTCCTTAAACTATTACCAAAAGAGGCTTAGTGGGAAACATCATCTTCAAAGGAATGCACCATGGGGTGCCTATGAGTCTACTCAGAATTTCAGAATAGTAAGGTTTAACAACTTCACATAAACTAACTACTGTTAGGCTCGTAAACCAGTCAGTCCTGAGCCTATTTTAATGTATGTAAGCAAAAGCAGAAATACCGAAGGTTTTCCCTTTCGATGACCAAGCCAAACAACCCACATTCTTGACCCTGTCTCTTACAATTCAGGGGTGAGCACTATTTATATACTGGCCTTGTTGTAAGACACTGTATGGCAGTCTTTTCCTATAGCTCAGCACACATGGAGAGATGCATTTTGACTTGTAGATATCTTGTTATTCAGTGTAATGGTTTTACTTAATTAAACAGTCATTTTAGGATGTGTTATGACAAAATACACCACAGTTACCACAGGAACAGGACAGGAGTATCATGAATAACTGTACAATCGATGTTGCCTTCGTTAAAGCTTTGTTGCTATCATGATTAAAAATGAAGTCATAATCAGAAGAAAGCTCGGGGGAAAGTATTGCTTCTGTGCTTCTGTAGCAACTACAGAAGCCTCAATAGAAAGTGTTAAGCGTTGGGTGGAACAGGACAATAACAGGGTGCCTCCTTAACAGCCCTTTACACAGTGTGTCAGCGGGTCACTTTTAAAAGGAGCTCTGCTGGGACCTATTCATACGGAAAGGAAACACTGAGAAAGCTTTTAAAGCCTGTTGACCCTGTTGACCCAAATACACAACATCCTTCTAACTATGTCATTTGGGGAGTTAGTTGCATGATAGTAAAGCATCTGAAAAGAGTTATTTATCATTTCAAATGAAAGATATTGCCATTTAAGTTTGATTAACTTTACAAAAATACAGGAGTTACACACTATAGCTTTAAAATAACATTTTCTTAGCAAGGATTTCTTCTGCCAAACAGCTTAAGCAACCTCAACCGTCCACTTAACTGAACGTTTGGATGAGATGGAAACAGTTAAAAAAAATCCCATTCATGTAATCATTTGTCATGTAATCAAATATAACCATTTATGCAATGCCACATTATCTGATTCGACGCGAAGACACATCATTTATTCCTTGTTTACACAATACCATGTTGCATTGTTATGTCATAGGTGAACAGGGGCACTGCTCCCTTTGCCCTGATTTAATCCACCTCCTCACTGTGCTGTAAATATGCAATAGTAAAATATCACAGACTAGGAATATAGTTAGGGGGTTAGGTTTATGGTAAGGTGTTAGGGTTAGGTGCTAGGTTTATGGTAAGGTGTTAGGGTTAGGTGCTAGGTTTATGGTAAGGTGTTAGGGTTAGGGGGTTAGGGTTATGGTACGGTAAAGGGTGAGGGTTTATGTTTAGACTAATAGTTAGGGGTTATGGTTAAGAGTGAGGAAACAGGTAAACAAACATCCCATTTACATCTGCACTGCTCCCTTTGCCATGATTTAATTCACCTAGTCACTGTGCTGTATATATGCAATAGTAAAAATAGTTAGGGGTTAAAGTTATGGCTATAGGCTAAGGGTTAGGGTTAGGGGTTAGGAAACAGGTAAAAAATCCCATGTACATGTTTTTCATATAATCAGACAACCATTTATGCAATGCAGCATTATCTAATTTGTGGTACAGATACATCATTTATTCCTTGCTTACACCATATCATTTTTGCATTGTTACATCATGTAGGAAATAGAGAAGCAACGGTGAACAGGGGCACTGCTCCATTTGCCCTGATTTAATCCACCTCCTCACTTTGCTGTATATATGCAATAGTAGGGTTAAGATCATGGGTTAGGGGTTAGGGTACAGTAAAGGGTTAGGGGTTAGGTTTATGGTAAGGGGTTAGGTGTTAGGGTTAGGGGTTTAGGTTAAGGGGTAAAGGGTTATGACTAGGGGTTAGGAAACAGGTAAACAAACATCCCATTTACATGTTTTTCATATAATCAGACAGCCATTTATGCAATGCAGCATTATCTAATATGTGGTGAAGACACATAATTCCTTCCTTGCTTACACCATATCATGTTTGCATTGTTACATCATGTAGGAAATAGAGAAGCGAGGCTGAACATGGGGCACTCACTGCTTTATTAATTTACCAATTTAATTCACCTCATCGTCACTCTGCTGAATAAATGCAATAGTAAAATATCACCGATATTTCGCCGAGCACGCACGACCTGACACCATCATAACCCTGGCCGGCTGACTCACACACATTACAAACCAGGGTGGTGACTTAATTTCTTCTTGCATCTGTCCTACGCCATAACTACGCCACACACACACACACACACACACACACACACACACACACAACACACACACACACACACACACACACACACACACACACACACACACACACAAATTGCCAATTGCCTTACTTTGTATATAGTGGGGTAAGGGGTAGAGGGGGTCGGATACATGCGACTAGTCATGCAAGATATTACTCATGCGAACCCTGAAATGGGGATCTAGACCAAGGCATCAGGCAATGACTCTGTCACCGATTGCTGTAAATGGGGTCCTGTGGGCATTTTATACTACAGGAAGGCTTACGTAAGTATACACACGCTTGCACTAGTGTGTGTGTGTGATGTGTGTGTGTGTGTGTTAGTATACACACGCTTCCACTAGACAGGGATTTTTTTTTTTTATCTCACGACCCCGAGTATAAGATTGGGAGGGAGTGCGGGAAAAGGAATTAATTGTGTATCTCTTCTTACACACAAATAACCGACCACTGGATCAAATGTCAGATTAAATAGCAGAGGGTGTCCGGAAAATACATTATTGATTTGCAAAGCCCGGAGGTAAATGGGGGAGAAAATAAGAAGTGAGAGCCCATGTAAATCCAAATCCACAAAATCCTTCTAACTATGTAATAAGGGGAGCTAGCTGCATGATAGTAAAGCATCTGAAAAAGAGTCATAGGCATATTTATCAATCCAAATGAAAGATATTGTCATTTAAACCTGCAGTGTGTAGAATTTTGGGTTTTATTTCCTAGCAGATTTTGTAGAAAGTAATTATAATATCCATAAGTACATTTAATTTAGTGCATAATAGCTGAAAAAAAAAATTTAATAATTTTTTTTTCCCTTAGAAAGAGTCTCATATATGTCCATATTTCTGCATATTTTGGACCAAGGCCTAGTGCTGCCATCTTGAAAGTGTCATAGTTGGAATGTCATCAGGTGCATTGTTTAAAATTTAGAATTGTTCTTGTCCTTGAAGGCCACTGTAGCTTCTGTTATTATTCGGGAGTGTTGCATTCTAGAACTTTGTAGAACTTTCTTGATGCTGTCATATTACACACTGCACCTTTAAGGTTGATACACTTTCCAGAAGTTCAGTATAGATGAGGCGGGGCTATATGCTCTGTTACTTATGACACAATGGGTATTTTGTGCTCTATACTTGATGTATTTGAATCCTGCCCCCTGTAAAGCACTTTGAATGGCCTTGTGTCTGACATGTGCTGTACAAATAAACTTGAACCAATCACAGCAGTTCTCTGCACAGACATTCTATTCAAACAATGACTGTTGACATGGACACCGTTTGATATGACCGAGCCCACACATGCCTATCAAAACAGTCTAAATAGCATTTTTTTTAACTAAGTTTTATGATATTTATGATGATTTATTTTCAATAGTTTTTTTTGGAAAATGCTTATTGAGACACCCAAACTTTAATATCATATATTCACTTTACATTTGGATTTTTTCCTTTTACAACATAAACACACAACTTGACATGCAAACACACAAACAAAAGACAAAACAAAATAAAACAACCAACATGGCGCACTCTACTCTACATATATTCCCTTCTTACTCTTACTATTTTAACCCAGGTTTCTTCAGAGAGTGGCTGATTTGACTGTGCTGTAGACCCTGACAATAGGCAGGCAGCCCCCCTAGCACAAGAGCAGAACGGATAGTGGAGGGAAAATGAGGGAAATGGAAAGAGACAAGTAAAGACAAAGGGGGATATGAGAGCCCATTCGAAAAGCTCACTGAAGCAAGGTCTGACTCACACGGGGAAAAGCTATTTCAGAAGCTATTTTCTACTCTTGTATGTCATGTCAACGCCGGCAGACGGTGGGGAATCTCCTCTTTCATTTGCTCCATCACCGGTTTTACAGTTCAAGAGATCTGTGTCATAGGTTGGAAGTTGGAACACCATCTCCCAAAAACAAACAAGAAATAATTGCATTGTTCCAGAAAAGAAAAAACATCCCTGCGTTCCAATCCCCATACTTCCCTTACTAATTAGTATGCCAGAAAAAGATTTTGGATGTCCCAATACGTGCACGTCAATTGTAGTTTGCTGAAAATACATAAATGCCCCCACTGACTCCAATAGCATTTTGGAGTATTCGTCTTTATTCTTGACATTTCTCGACATAATGAAAACAAAATCTTCCTTGTCTGATTTTTTTTCTCTCTCCTGTGGCCTTAAAACTCTGTACTTTAGTATGTAGTGTAGTAAAAAAAAAGAGTATGTGATTTGGAGGAGGAGGGAGGGAGCACTCAAAACATACTCGAGTTCCCTTGGTAAATAAATAATATAATATGCATCACAGGTTTACGGTTCGAAAAAATCTGTCTTATAGGTTGTAACACATCTTGTAGGTTGTAACACATCTTCGACAAGTCATAAAAAAATAAAAACGTTGTTCCGAGAAAGAGAACAACGTTTTTGTGGAGAGAGAGAGAGAGAGAGAGAGAGAGAGAGAGAGAGAGAGAAGAGAGAGAGAGAGAGAGAGAGAGAACTGGACATATTGAGTTCACTTGGTAAATATTGCAAAAGGCGAGTGCTGAAGGGAATTTCTTTGACCCTTGTATTGAAAACAAACACAGATCTCATCTACGTATACAGCAACAATTCTAGGGTTTTGTACACATTCTGCAGTTACATACAGGAGTGGATGATTTCTATGGAGCAATCCTGTTGAATGGCTACAATGAAAAATTTGCCAGATGTATGAATAATTTCGGTTTTGACTGCAACTACTGCCTCACTGTATATTTACGACACAGATATTTAAGAGTATTGTATAGGTCTTACTAGTTGTTAGCCTGGATGGTAGAACAGCCAGTAAGAAATGGGATAGCAATTATAATTGTTTGAGGAATAATCTTATTTTTGTCACTTGTCAGAGATTGAAATAAAACAGCAAAATAGTTGTTTTTTCAACATGTAACGTTATTCAACATGCCTAGGTTTCACTGGGAGAACAGTGCCAGATTTGAAACTTTGAAAATGGGTTGGTGAAAAAAATGTAACTTTCAAAATGTGTTTAAGGAAGGAAAAATAGAATACCAAATCACGTTGGCATATCTTTTTTTAACTGTCAGTCTATTAACTCTTTTTTCATTGGTGCAAAACCTTTTTTACAAGATGTCAAGTTTTAAAACACAGAGATTCAAGTCTTTGATTAAAAAAAATAACTACAAATGTAATTAACATCATAACACTGGCCCCATAGCGGTTGTCCTAGATGCCATTAACGAAGCACAGTAGAACAATAACTGGAGATGAAGCAAGCTCAAACACTGCGCCCGCTACAGTAGCTTGGCTGTTTGTTGAGCAGGATAAGGTGCCACCCATTGATGACACGATGATCTTATGATTATGTATGTAATGTTATGAATCTATGTGTGATCGAAATAAACTAAAACTGAACTGATTCTCTGTCGCAATCACTGTAAAGTACCTGATACCTACTTTTTTTGTAACCTTGATGGAGTAGGTATGAAAAAAAATGGTACCAGGTATTTTTTCATTGTGGAAAACCAAGTAAGGTGAATAGAACAGAGTAGTAACATGTAATGGAAAAGCACCATAAGATAATCCATACTGCCATCGTTTAGCGGATGTCCTTGATTCTTTACGTGAGCGTTTTGTTTCGACAGCCAGCCGGTCATAATAAACATCCAACACACAAGGCCAGCTGACACACTAGGCCCTTACACGCTAACCAAGGACACATGGACACTAGATCAGTCACCTGGAGGCCTCTAAAACACTTTAAACATGCATTCACTGTCAAGGTTTTGCCCCTAACCTATTAACTCACTCAGGCAGCTTCTCCCATTATGTGCAATCAGCAATTAGGTTACGCTGAATGATAGACAGACAGATAGATAGATAGATAGATAGATAGATAGATAGATAGATAGATAGATAGATAGATAGATAGATAGATAGATAGATAGATAGATAGATAGATAGATAGATAGATAGATAGATAGATAGATAGATGATTCCACACCTTTATACAGTCAGACTAGCCTGGTGCTACCAGACCATCGTACTTCATTTCATTTGTACAGAAGGTCTGGCAGTGCTTTAATTGGCAAACGTTCACTCATGGAGGCGGGTGTCTGTTAAAGTTTAAAACTATTGGATCTGCCCAGTGCCACTCTGGATTAGCCAACCAATCGCATAACGTTTGGTCGTCACGTGTGTCATGAGCCGGCTTCTGGCAACTGAAACTGGAGCGCGACTTCGACGTCATCGTTCTCAGCCACTCGCTCTGTTCGCTGATTGGACCAGCTGTCGAATCTCCAGCAAAACTGGGAAATGGGCTGTACACCCAGACTGACTACTGAAGGGAAAATAAAATTTGGCCGGAAGTAGGCGGGCGGGCGGAGCCAGGCTACAGTCAGACCAGGTCACAAAAGCGTTTTTTTTACATTACCATGTATTATTTAGTAAATTGGGCATCAAGGAACTCTTATTAGGAAACAAATAAGGCAAAAATCTTCATCTGATTGTTTTTTGTTTTGGTGTTGTTGTTATTTGCAGAACAGGAATTGTTCCAACGGAGTGAGTGTCTGTTTTGAATGTGCTGAATAAATCCAATCCGTGTCCATTCAAATCTAGATATATTTCTTGTGTACAAGTGGACATTTTGGTTTAATAAAAGCCCCAGAAAAAGCTAGCCTGGCACCGCCCGCCTACCTTCTTCCGCTCAATGATCTGGTAGGATCAGGCTAGGTAGAAGCTATTAAGTGTCCTTCAATTAAAATGATTTTGTCAAATGTTTTCTCATTCATAGCGATGAACACAGACAGACCAACATGGCCTTTGTATATATATATATATATATATATATATATATATATATACTGATACAGTATATAGGAAGACACTTTCACATATTGTCTATCTAGCATACTTAGAAAACATTAGCTCAGCATAAACCAACACCTTGTCTATTTGATTTGGGAATACCTTCAGAATGCTGTAGTCGGACTTTAACACATCAGCTGCAGTACAGGTGCGCTCTGCTTGTTACGTAGCACGTTGCTAAGGGACTGTCTTCCTTCCATTAAACAGTGAAAAAGCCCGAATACCAAAGAATAGATGAGTAAGCACCTACATTTTTAATCGTAACCACTTATACCTGGTCTATGCAGGAGAAAGCCCAAGAGGTGTGTATTAAATCATTCTTAATAGGGACAGTTTTGTAGTGTGTGGTTCTTTTCCTCTAAAAAAAATATTGCGTCTAAGGTATATGTACCAACCCTCACTACAAACTCTTTGGCTGATACTTGAGTATGTCCTCATGATCTGCTACCTGTCCGTACTGTGTGTGCACTGAAAGAAAATACATGTTAATACACAGCCTAGGCTCTGTAAACTGGTCATGTTGCAATAGCTATTATGTCCCCTTTCGTTTACATACCAGTCTACAGAGCCTAGGCTGTGTATTAAGACTAGATTTTCTTTTCAGGACATTCTCCAGAATCTCTGACTCCACCTTTAAGTGACAACTAAGACTTAAACATACTGACGTTATAAGCCCCTGCAGGAGAAAGGTAAGTCATATAATAATCCTAATAAATAAACGCCTTTCAATGAAAATTCACAGGTGTACCATATTGGCTCCGGCCTTCGTTGCAGTGGTCGTGAGTTCGAAACTGACCCGTGGACCTTTACTGCAGGTCATCCCCTCTCTCTCTCTGTCTCTCTGTCTCCCCATTTCAACTCTGTACTGTCTAATAAAGATTGTAAATACCCAAAAATGATCTCTTTAAATAATAATTCACTTACTGATCTATGCCTTCCTGATATTCCCAAGCACATTGGACTTAAAACCAGAATAAACCTGATTAACCCTCTGGTCACAAGGCATGACCCAAAATCAATGGATTAATGTAGCAAAGAGAACGTATATGGGAGCATCAGGCTGTATTAGCTACATTTGTAATTGTATTTATTTTACTGTCAGACTGACAGTTTTCTTTAGCCACGAGCCATCTCTCTTTCTGTGCAGACCAAGTAGTGAAACCCATTGCAACTGCACTGCCATTCCAATACCCCCAGGATAGTGTACTGAATATTATTTCTGAGAATGTGTGTGCGTGTGTGTGTGTGTGTGTGTGCGTGTGTGTGTGTGTGTGTGTGTGTGTGTGTGTGTGTGTGTGTGTGTGTGTGTGTGTGTGTGTGTGTGTGTGTAGAATATGAATTGCTATGTGTTGCTGTGTTTTATTTGTAATCTTGTGTTTGCTGCTCCGGGCCGGATTACACTGTGTAGTAAGTAGAAAACAGTCCTCTGGTCTTATATGATAAATACCCTTTTCTTCCCCCCTCCATATTACTGTGTACACACACACACACACACCCACACCCACACACACAGTTAGCTCTCTCAACCAGGTTGGCCTCCTCTCTTCTGATCTCACACACATGACATTTCCAGCGGGGAATTCATTTGTTTTTCACAGCACTGGGGCCTGTGTATTCCCACCAGACACTAGGCTGCAGGATATAGACACCCCCCCCCCCCACACACACACAGACACCGAATATAAGGATTGGCCTTCAAGGAGGTAAAGTTATTTAACTTTTAAAAGGTGCTACGAGTAACTTTTGAATATTTCTGAAACAGTCTCATATTTCCCCTGATGATCATAAATGACATGTAACAGCAAACGAGACCATCATTGCAAAGAATACAATTTTTTATATAGTTTTTCTTAATGCCTTTGTCATGGGGTATACGCTCACCCAGGAACAACAGCTGGCGTTGTAAAAACACTACCGCTTTAGTCCAAAGGGGGCGCAAGAATTAACACAAACTGAAAGCTCCTCAGCACACCTTTAAAGTAGAAATATCCCAATTCATGAAACAAAATAGACTAACAAGCGTAGTGCAATGCATATACATCAATGTACCACCTCAGCACCTTCACACATTATCACATAGTATTGTGGTAAAAGTTGATTAATGTTTCATTTAGCTTTAGCTTTATTTCTATTAATTCGCTTTTAAATGTTTTATTTCTCTTCCTTCGCTTTTCTAACGTGTATTAAGTATTTTAATCTTGCCCCTGTAAAGCACTTTGAATGGCCTCGCTGTGTCTGAATTGTGCTATAGAAATAAACTTGTCTAGCCCTCTTTAGCATATCATCAATAGCCTCATTGAAATTAAGTACAGACAGACACTCAACACAACTGGCAGATACACGGGCCCCTTGGAGCCAGCAATGCAAGTCGCCAAGGCCAAAACCTTTTGTGAGAGATACACTAACACAAAGTTCCCCATAATGAAACACCAACTAGCAGCGCCCAGCTTTATATAGCTCGGCAGCTTGAGCACTTTCAAATTGAAAATTGAAACGCTTCCAAAGATACTTAGAGGCCATCTGCTTTTCGCCATGTCCCCCTTTTTCTGTCTATGCTTCCACTGATATGTGATTATACAAAACTGAACTTAGATTCACGAAAAATTTTAAGGGGCACTACGCAGTTTCAGGGGAGGGTTATTTGTTTAAATATGCCTGCACTTAGTTTACAAAACATATTGAGACTCGTATCCTATTGAATAATTGTATAATCAAAAAAAATATATATATATTTTGTAAACAACAACAGTGAAATAGTTACTTTTCAGGAATCTTTCTAACTTCAAACAGTGTTCCATGCAGGGATCCAATCATAGTCAACTTTACGTCAACTCGTTTGGCGATGGCATGAATGTAACCCAAATATATTGATACGAAGTTACGCACTATAGCTTTAAGTTTCACTGATCTACTGGAGGCTCCTTAAAGCAAGAATCTTGGTGTGCTTGAATCCAATTCCTTCTACATTTTGTTCTTAAAATTCTCTTTTCCCCTCTTTCATTCTCTCTCTCTCTCTCTCTCTCTCTCTCTCTTTCTTTCTCCATCTTTTGCTCCTCTCATCTCATGAATATGAAATGTGGGATCCTCCGCAATGCGCTTAGTTGTCTTGCCTCTGCAGAGGGTCTTAACCATTAGTGGGAATAATAATAATCCGTAGCATATGAACTCCTGCCTTTTGCACTCTTTCTGTTATAAGCCGCTTTTCTGTACTGTGTGCGACTGGGCTAGGAAATGAATGGGAAAAATGAAAGCCCCCCCACACCATTATTATCAGCTGCTTGGCCGTGTGTGTGTGTGTGTGTGTGTGTGTGTGTGTGTGTGTGTGTGTGTGTGTGTGTGTGTGTGTGTGTGTGTGTGTGTGTGTGTGTGTGTGTGTGTGTGAGTCATTGCGCTGTAGAGAATTTGCCCTTATGGAAGACGAGTGGTAAATACATTAACCTATTTGAATGCGACCACCTTTGCCTCCCATGTCATACAATCTGAGAATGCAAACACAAAACGCCCCCCGTGTGTGTATGTGTGTGTGTGTGAGTGTGTGTGTGTGCGCTGAAGTTCATAACCAAGGTCATGTTTGTCGCAGCTGCTCATAATAAAACTTCATATAAACACAAGCAGGTGGGTTCCAGGGGTGTTGCAAAAGTTATCCCACTAAATCACAATTGCGATAGATGGGGATGGGGAGGGAAGAAACCCCACAACAAAACTGTAAAGGGCCACCCCAGCCTGCCTTTAAGAAATGTCACACTAAAAGGACAAACTTAACCACTGCTGCCAAGAAACTGAAATACACACAAATTATTAA
>CM049407.1:5355000-5407500 GCA_026929865.2 Hyperoplus lanceolatus
TCATCAGCAACAGTAAAGACAGGCACAGTGGAAGGGGGCTGGCACTCCATTGACAAATAACCTCTGTTTTGGTGGTGTTGATGGTTAAACCCATCCTGCTGTATGCTCTGGCTGCAGCATTAAGGACAGACTGGAGCTCTTCTGGAGAGTTAGCAATAAGAGCGCAATCATCTGCATATTGCAGTTCAAGGATCCTTTCATCAAGCAGTTTGGTGGTAGCTTGGAATCTCCTGATATTAAAAAGGTTTCCATCCAGTCTGAAGTCTACATGCACACCACTGCTATTCTCAATCTCCTTATGGAGAAGCTGAGTAACACAGAGAAGGAATATGTTAAAGAGCACAGGTGCCAGCACACAGCCCTGCTTGACGCCTGTACGAACGGGGAAAGGAGCGGACTCTTTTCCTCCCATGGTCACTCTAGCAGTCATATCATCATGGAACTGACGGAGGATGTTAACAAATTTTTTGGGACAGCCAAACTTTAGGAGGATGTCCCACAGAAGTTCTCTCTGAACAGAGTCAAATGCTTTGGAGAGGTCGACAAAAGCTATAAAAACATCCTGATGTTGTTCCCGGCATTTCTCCTGAAGTTGACGTGCTGTAAAGATCATGTCGACCGTACTCCTGCTTTTTCTGAAGCCACATTGTGATTCAGGCAGCATTGACTCTGTGATGTTACTGACCAATCTGTTCAACATCACCTTAGCCAGGACCTTACCAGCCACAGCCAGTAGTGAAATACCCCTGCTATTACCACAGATAGCCTTATCACCCTTGTTCTTATAAATTGTGACAATGTTGGCATCTTTCCATTGTTGAGGAATGTTCTCTTCAGTCCAGACTTCAGTGATATACTGATAAAGAGTTTTCGTACATTGGAATCCTCCCTGCTTAAGCAGCTCAGCTGGGATCTTGTCATTTCCAGGAGACTTGTTGTTCCTGAGGGAACAGATAGCTGACTGAACCTCCGAAAAGCTTGGTGGCTGATTAAGAGTGTCAATTTGGGGGCGATCAGGCAATTCTTCTAAAACAGTGAGGTCCACATCAGCCTCCTGATTAAGGAGGCAATCAAAATGATCGGCCCACCTCAACAGAATGTCATTTTGATCTTTCAAAAGTGTCAGACCGTCTGCTGACTTCAAAGGAGTAACAGAGCGATTTGTTGGGCCATATATAGTTTTTAAAGCATTGTAAAAATTATGCATATCATTTATATTGGCATAATACTGAATTTCTTCAGCCTTTTTCACCCACCACTCGTTCTTTGCGATCCGAGTGGTCCTCTGAACTTCCTGCCTTGCTTTCTTCCATTGCTCCCTTGCAATACTGCAGGATGGATTTCTGAGGGCTTTACGATGCAATCTATGCATATTCTCAAGCATGTCATGGATGCTGTCAGAGTTTTCATCAAACCAATCTTGGTGATTCTTACTCTTAAAGCCGACTGTTTGGGCTGCTGCGTCATAGAGAGCAGAGCTAATGGAGGTCCACTTCTGCTCCAAAGTTTCTGACTTTACTGACAACTCCATGTCCTTCAGTTTCCCAGCAACAGAGCTACGGAAATCATTTCTGACATGTTCGTTCTGAAGGCGGGTGCAATTCAGCTGCCTCCTGTTACTTCCTTTTCGCCGTATGGGAGGGCAAACTGTCATGCGTATCTTAGCCACAATCATACGATGATCTGTCCAGCAGTCCGCACCCCTCATGGCACGGGTGATGATTACATCACTGATGTCACATCGTCTAACAATGACATAGTCAATCAGGTGCCAGTGTTTTGAGCGGGGGTGCATCCAAGAGGTTTTGTATTTATTCTTCTGTTGGAAAAGTGTGTTTGTTATTGTTAAGTTGTGCTCAGAGCACAGAGTGAGTAGTCTCATGCCATTTGCATTAATCTGACCAATACCATGTTTGCCAAGTACTCCATCCCATACCCTGTCGTTCTGTCCCACTCGAGCATTAAAGTCCCCAAGCAAAAGAATCTTATCAGTCTTAGGGATCCGACCAAGAACTTCGTCAAGGGACTGGTAAAACTTATCCTTGTCTGCCTTCTCAGATGGGAGGGTTGGTGCATAAGCACTAACAAGTGTGGCAAAACGATTTTTGACAAGGGGGATACGGAGGGTCATAAGCCTTTCACTAATGCCAACAGGTGTTTCAGTGAGTCTTGGCAGTAAACTGTTCTTAATGGCTAAGCCCACACCATGCTGATGCTGACCACCTGAGGGGTAGCCTTTCCAAAAGAATGTGTAGCCCATCCCTTCCTCTGTTAAGGATCCATCCTCCAGGAGCCTAGTCTCACTCAAAGCGGCAATGTCTATATCATAGCGCTTGAGCTCAGCAGCAACTAATGCTGTTCTTCTATGGGGTCTGTCAGTACCTATTGTATCAAGGAGAGTCCGTACGTTCCATGTAGCCAGTTTCAAAGTGCAAGTCATTTTTTCATTTGTTTTTGTTTTTCGACCGCAGAGGTGGAATGACCTAACAGGAGCGGTAACCTGTTCAGGCGCATATTGAGTGGGCATTTTTTAGGCCACCTTTTCTAGGCCCTTCCCCATTAGGGGTGAGCAGTGTGGTCCCTGAATAGGGCTGCTCAGTCGCACAGGGGTCTGCCGAAAACAGCTGCCACTCGTCCCAGCTGCTAGCGACCTTTAGCCTGTACCGCTGACGTGTAGGGTTCTGACTAGAAGCTCCCAGTCCATTCATACCTGCCCCCGTTATCAGACGCCCCATCGCCGCCAGACTTCAACCAAAATAAGGTAGATACACCTAGGTCAAAAGTGGATACCTGCGCATTGAAATTTAAAGTGTAAGAGGGGGTGCGCCTTCCCCAGTAGCACTATCTTCGCCAGGAAGAGGTAAACCTAGTGGCATGGGTGGTCCCAAGACAACCAGTCCCCATCCTGACTGCAGGAGGCTGCCGGGTCCTTGATATGTTAAGGCCCGCCTATTGTGCACCGCCAACACACTGCTTTTCTGTCAGGGTTTGCTCCCTTAGCATTTGCCTAAAGAGGCTGACCCACAATGCAGTGGAGCTATATCCATAGCAGGGCGTGTGTATTCCTGGAACTTCCAACAAAACAGCTGCTTTTCTAATTATTTATTTTACATTTTTATTATTTTAATTATTATTTATTTGACCCTTTCATATATTATTTTAATATTAAAAAAAAAAAAAAAAAAAAAAAATGCAGCCTATTTTATTTACCTGTTCTGCACTTTTCTGATGTAAGACCTGACAGGACTACATGAACTATTCTATTATGTTCTTGTGATCACCATGGACATGTGATTCTGTTTTTGTTTTGTTCTGAAATATTTAGAATGTTCAAATCAAATTTTCTTTTAGTATCCTGATTGCCATGGTAACATACTTTAACCTATGCATGAAAAGTTTAAAAAATGCCTTTTTTAACAAATATAATGCTTTTATAATATTCAATTAAAATGATAATAATTATGTATATATTATGTAATTATGTATATGTATATGTAAAACACTCCTTGAAAATGATGTTTATAGCTAGGATTATGATACAATATTACTTAATTTACTCTGTAAATACAGAAGATGTCAGTCTCACTGTGACAACATACTCAGATTCATCACAGACTATAATCTGACAAAATATTCCACTGTTTTGGATGCCGTTTGATAATTATCTTCTATACATATTCATACATCTACTTAACAAGTTTCATCCAAAAATTTTAACTTTTAACCAAAATTATCACTAAATTATCACTAAATTGAAAGGGAGCCAAACTTATCTGCTGCTTGCTTCTGGGAGTTCCGGAACACACCAAACACAAACACACACACACACACACACACAAACACACACACACACACACACACAAATGCACACGCGCACACACACACACACACACACACACACACACACACACACACACACACTTGGGGGGGGGGGGGGGGGGGTTAGACTGCAGCTTAAAAAGTATGAGGGTTTCTAGATATAATTGACCAATGTACGTGAGGGTAGATGTCCTCTATGTAATGTTAAGGCATATGAATTTTTTAATGTTCTAAATCTTTCAAAAATGCTTGAATAAATATGCAAATTAGGCAATATCTAACCATTATGAGTGAATTGGCGTCTCTTAAAAAAATCTAGATTTTGGATGAAGTTTTTACCAATTTGGGGCGACTGTGGCTCAGTTGGTAGAGTGGGTCGGCCAATGATCAAAGGGTTGGAGGTTCGATCCCCGCCCTGCCCTGTGTCATAGTTGTTGTGTCCTTGGGCAAGACACTTCACCCACCTTGCCTCGTGTGAATGTCGATAGTTAGCCTGCTATCGGTGTGTGAATGGTAACGTGAAAATGGGAACAGGTCTCCCTTGCAAAAGAGTCTTCGGACTCAATGGGATTTACCTGTATCAATAAAGGTTAAAAAAAAAAAAAATAATAAGATTTTGAATACAGCTTTTTTTCACAGTATTGGAAAAAATTAAAATAATTTGGCATAATGGCCGTTAAAGATGGTTGTATAGGAGAAATATACAGACGCAAACAGCCAAGTTATAGTCAAATAAACACCTAAATGTACATGTTGGACCTTTAATTTATACTACTATGAAAGAAGACATGTTATGGAAGCAAAATACACAGGCCATTTTACTCCTATAAAGCAAATATTTGACGTTTTAATAGTGTGCGCTAATATCAGTAGCTGACAGGACATTAACTGATAACCATGTTTTTCTGTCCAGCGTGTAATTCTAATTAAATGGTGTGTGTAAGAGAAGCACTTGTGTAATCACAGGTCTCACATTAAGCATTACCACCTCCTCCTCCACTACAGCTAAAGACAGCAGCTGTAATTAAACTGTAAACATAAACGGTGATAAACAACCATAGTAAATATTGTAACGATAAAAAAGCTTAGCTAATATTGAATGGTGCACTACAGGCTCCGTGAGACTTCTCTGTGTCTCTGTGTATCTGCACATTGAATAGTTGTACTGTGTGTGTGTGTGTGGGGGGGGAGGGAGTGTATGTGTGTGTGTGTGTGTGTGTGTGTGTGTGTGTGTGAGTGTGTGTGTGTCTGACTCAGTTAATTGACCCTTGTGAAGGCTCCCTAACAGAGGCAATCAACTGCTACAGTAGGTATTAACTTGCCATTTGTCATTTGCTACTTGTATCGTTAACCAACATGTCTCATTGCCATCTGTTAGGAGAGTTGATGGTAAACAGTCAGAAGAATTTCAGGAGACACCGAAAAAAGTTACAATTCTCTATGACACCACACTAATTGGCCGCATACTGCTGCCCAACACTACACAGTATAACCTTCCAGTCTGGTCCATAGCGACTATAACCTACAATATGTGTGACGGGCAGTGTAGCTGATACATGCATATCGGCTCTAACACTCTAATCCTAATCACTTCAGACATCCAGATAATGCAATCTTCTCAGTTTTGTATCAGATCCAGATACAGTAAATACAGTGCAGTAGATACCTGTACATGAAAGCTGAAATGCTGATTTGTTTGTCTCATATTCATCTTTTGGTGTCAAACCCAAATGTTTCCAGTCTACAGCAAAACTAAAGGAATTGGCCTCACCGTTCCAATACTTTTGGAGGGGACTGTATGTGTGTAATAGGTGTTGTAGTGTAGCACTGACACATGCATATCGGCTTTGACACTCTCACAAAGGAGCTTCAGAGAATCCTAATCTCTTCAGACAAGCAGGAAGAATCTCCCTCTCCACAACAACACCACGCAGGGCAAGATGATTGACAGTCTGTCCGGTTTGACACTTGTCTTTAACAGTCCAGTCAGAGCCACTCACTCACTGCCTTAGGTGTGCGTCAACGTTTGAACCTACATAGCTCATTGCTTTTATAAGATTTTTCTTTTAAAAAGGTGCTCCGAGGAACTTTCAGTCGGTTTTCTATTCTAGCGTCCCCATTGGACAAAAGGAGGTAGTGTTTTTACTACGCCAGCTGTTGTTCCTGGGTGAGCGTATACCCATGACAAAAGAATTTAGAAAAACTATATACAAATAGCGTTCTTTGCACTGATGGTCTGGTTTGCTGTGACATGTAATTTATGATCATCAGAGGAAAAGGGAGACTGTTTCAGTTCAGAAATATTGAAATGTTCCTTGTTGCACCTTTAAGATTTTTCAAGACTCTAGCATAACAAGGAAAGTTAGGTAACATACTAGTTTATTTTAAGAAGATCCAAATACATCAGGAGCTGAAATGAGATAGAAGAAGTGTGGGAATAAATGTGCAAATTTGGCAATATCTATAACCAAGGTGTGCGTACATTTGCATCTCTTTAAAAACTAAAAATCTAAATGTTGGATAAAGAGATAAAATCTTTATTTAATTTTTACAACATATGAGTGTCCAGAGATTTCTCAGAACATAATTTTTTGATACTATGTACATACAGGTCTAGAAAATACGTTGTTACGCCACAGTAAAAAATAAAGAAAAGATGAAATATTGTCACAACACGCGTACATCCTGTCAATTCCACACACACACACACACACACACACACACACACACACCCACACAGGTAATATGTCAAAGAGCAGCAGGTTCAGCTATGTGTCTTCAAAGGTCCGACTGGTCATGACAGCTGTCCTGATAAGACTCATCACCTGTCTCCGTGGAGACCGGGTCTGTTTTTTTAAAGATTATTTTTTTGGCATTTTCTGCTTTTATTGCCAGTGCGGAGAGACAGAGGTGAAATGGGGCAGAGAGGGGAATGACATGCTGAGAACGACCGCGGGCCGGATTCTAACCCGTGGTCTGCTGTGAAGAGGACTGAGCCTTTATGGGGGGGGGCGGGGGTCCCATTTCATAACATGATAGGTTAACTGGGTTTGTTGCCTGTTGTGTTTAATTTTGACAGACACACACACACTCTCACACTCTTTCTCTCACACTCACACACACACACACACACCGGCTCGAACAGTCACCATCCAGGCTGCTGGCCAACAATCAGGAGTAAAGTGGGGACCAGTGTCTTGCCCAGGGAGACTTCAATACTTGGCAGGAGTTTGGGGTTGGACCATGATTGGACACAAACCCCCACAATCAATGGACCGTTATAACTACTGATCCACAGTGGCTTTATAAACGAGGCCCTCTCCTTGCTGCACGCATGCACACACACACGCACGCACGCACGCACGCACGCACGCACGCACGCACGCACACACACACACACACACACACACACACACACACACACACACACACACACACACACACACACACACACACACACACACACACACTCCTTGCTGCTGCCTACTGTAAAATCATGAATCATTTTGAGAAGAAACCTCTCAGGAAGTTTAAAATCGTGTGGCAATTCGAGGGTCTTCTGAGTAGTTTTGCCTTTGGGCCTGGCTTCCAGACTTAGTTTGATTGAGTCATACGGAGATCTTCAAACTTTGCCCAATTGTAATCACACCAAGGCTCCAACTGAGGAGAGAACTGACCACTATATGCAAAGATTCTTAGGTATTCACTAATGTATTATTGTATAGATCTTTATGCCTTTAAAGCCCAGTTCAGACCAAATATTCGTCTCGCAACGACTTTCAACAAGAAGGTTTAAGTGTGTGAGCTGCTCGCTGAACCGGCTGATGCCGTTGCAAGGAGTCGAAGAACATTCAACATGTCAAATCGGCAGGTCCAGTTTTAGAACGTCTCAGCCCGTCTCATCGCAAGGAGTTGTGAGGCAAATCTTTGGACTGAACTGGGCTTAAAGGAGAAGTAAATGATATTTTGTTGTCAACATACAGGTTAAATCTCTATATACTCATACAGCAATCACTTAAACAGTATGCACAGTTCATAACACAGGTCTCCCAGTCATTCAGCTTTGCAGTAATTGCCGGGTAAAAATTTGAGTATCCCGCTTGTTTTTATCCAATCAGGAGACAGAGTGCTATAAAGAGGCGGGGTCTCTGTGCCCCGTGAACGATGACTCGCTGCATGTGGTGGTGATGTAGGGACGAGGGAGGGGACTGCTAACTGCTAGTCACTGACAGGACGTTAGCTAAAAGGACCAAATCACTTACAGAACCTTTAATGCTTTTGAATGTTTTCATTTCACATTTCTACTCTATTAATTCAAACTATTAATGTCTTTGTTTTATGAATGAAAATATGACAAATATCAATAGAACAACGAAAAAAAACATGTGAAAGACTTTCAGTGTATGAGATAGCGTTCTCAAATTTTAACTGTGATTTGTAAATGCTTCAGGCCGTGGTCCCTTTGCGTTTTACACCTCATGCTTTCCAGCAATAGTCATCTACAGGCGTCTGTGTGCAAAAAAGTATTCAAGCGTAAATACATTTCAGTGTGTTCAAACTTCAATTATTCAAAGCCAGTAGCACTAACAGTGATTCTGAATGCAGGGGGGGAAATAACAGAGTGTTGTCTTTCAGAATACATCAGCTAAAGGCATGTACTCCAAACGGTTCAAGAACAGTGCACAGTTTACTTTGAGCATGCTTTTGGATGGCCATTGTACAAACACACACAGACACACACACAGACAGACACACACACACACACACACACACACACACACACACACACACACACACACACACACACACACACACACACACACACACACACACACACACACACACACACACACACACACACACACACACACTTTACAGGACTTTTGAGGAGATTAGAGAAAGTGTATTTCTGTTGGGCCTGCCTTGCCTAAATTGTATAAACATATTTTTACACTCTCACTAATGCTTGCTGATTTGTATGTTATGCCCTTTGTAAATTAGTTTTGACGTGTGTAATTAATACTATGTATAGGTCGAGGTAAAAGTTACTGTAGAAGTTGAGAGTTTTGGTTCAGAGTATTGGAAAAAAACCAATGCTGAGCTAATGGACGTTAAAGATGGTTGTATAGGAGAAATATACAGACACAAACAGACAAGGTTTAGTCAAATAAACACCTGAATGTACATTTTGGACCTTTTACATTAATATCTTTAACAGGGACACTTTTTTAAAAAGCACATTGGCTCTATAAAACTATTCAGCATGCCTGGTATGACACACACACACACACACACACACACACACACACACACACACACACACACACACACACACACACATAAAATATGAATGTGTTGAGATAAAACAGATGTTGTTGATGTTCGGTCGGGGCAATACGGCAGCAAACAAGATATCCTACTGAGATGAAACAGAAAGAACTTCTGTCCAATAGAAACATTTATTTTCATCTGTGCGTAAACAGGAGTGTGCGTGTTTGTGTGTGTGTGTATGTGTGTGTGTGTGTGTGTGTGTGTGTGTGTGTGTGTGTGTGTGTGTGTGTGTGTGTGTGTGTGTGTGTGTGTGTGTGTGTGTGCTGTATTATTTATTTATTCCAGTTAGAGTAGATTAACCCTTTCACCGTAGTTCGATTTGAAATTAATTTGCGTTTAATTAATTGCTTTACGGTCTGTTGGTAATTATGCTGATTCAGTGTTTGCATCACAGAAAGGATGAGTATAGATTTATTAATACAAATGCCATGAAATGAATTGGAAATTATCAATGGTTCTCAAATGATCTTCAATGACTGCACCACTTGTCTGTGTGTCTGTGTCTTTTCTGGGTATGTTAGTGTATATACAGCTCTGGAAAAAATGAAGAGATCACTCCAAATGCTCAGTGTCTCTCGTTTTACTATTCATAGGCATATGTTTGAGTAGAATGAACATTTTGGTTTTATTCTACAAACTAACTGACAACATTTCTACCAAATTCCAATACATTTTTTGTCATTAGGGGAATTTTCAATAAGTAAAGATTAAGATTTAAGAAAAAACTAGGCTGGTCTCTTAATTTCTTCCAGAGCTGCATTGTTGTGTGTGTTTCTAAATGTATACTGATGCTTGGTAAAGTAGAATGAATGGAAGTAGTAGTGGAATGTCACCGAGCACATTTACTCAAATAAAGAAGTCCAAAGTTGAGGTGTAGCATTTCAATATTTCAAATGAATCATGCAGCATAGGGCAATATTATCCTTTTTACTCCACATATTATTTGACCGCTATAGTTACTGGTTTACGATTATACTTTAAAACTATAGAGAACTGTAAACTTAAAGCTGGGGTATATGATTTCTGATTGGTCCAAGTTAACATGAGCTGTACACTTTGACCAATCAGAGCGAGGCGCCGATTCTCTGTTCCTATTGGCTGTTGGGACTGTCCATTCACTTTGGCAATACTTTGTTGGTGTAGAGCGTGTCAGGGAGGGACCATAGGGGAGGGACCAAAGAGAACAAGTGGAGCGGTTGAGGTATTTGCATTCGAACCTCTATCCCAACTGCCATTGTCTTCCCAAATCCTCCACCCCAGCTTTAAACATTCATGCACGATTAAAAAATAAAAATAAAAGTCTAAGCAATGGTGTATTTGTATTATGAGGCATTGATATTTTTACCATAATAAAGCACCTGCATTATTTTCTCCCCACTACTGCTCCACTCCTCCCTGAGCCCATCAGGTTAAGTAGCTAAAGTAAACGGAGCGATATCTCCCAGTCTAAATCAACACAGTTAATTAGGAGAAAAAATCTAATGTTAAATGCCTAACTGACTCATTATGGTTTAAATAATGCACACAGAGACACTTTAAATATAATTAGCATTGTATTAAGTGTGTATTTATTAATTGGAGGAGAGGCAACTGCATGCATTCTTAAACAGGACCTCTAGGAAAGCTATAAGGAATACAAGAGAAGTTGTTATAGCCAATATAAGCAGACTTTTTCGCCTATTGTCAAAATGATGCTTAAAAAGATGGAGTCAGCGATTCTGGAGAATGCTGAAAAAATCCGTAGTTAATACACAGCCTAGGCTCTGTAAACGGGCATGTCGCTCGCTACGCAGGGCCCTCTTTGATACCCTTTGTTTACAGAGCCTAGGCTGTGTATTAACACTAGATAACACACAGTATGGACAGGTAGCGGATCGTGAGGAGATATTCACTAGGCATGTTGCTAGCTAAGGTGGGACCCGTTTGTCTACATACCCGTTTACAGAGCCTAGGCTGTGTATTAACACTGGATTATTAAGCGCACACAGTACAGACACTCTCATCTTTGACATCAACAAATGACTCAAATGAGATGTATGCTGTCATCAGCTTTCATACAAGTATGCATGGATACTATCAATACTAAAGGTGCTCCGAGGATCTTCCAGTTTGTCTTAATTCTTGCACCCCCCTTTTGGACAAGAGCGGTAGCGTTTTTACTACGCCAGCTGTTGTTCCTGGGTGAGTGTATACCCATGACAAAGGCATTTAGAAAAACTATATAAAAATAGCATTCTTTGCACTGATAATCTCGTTTGCTGTTACATGTAATTTATGATCATCAGAGGAAAAATTATACTTTTTCAGAAATATTTCAAAGTTCCTCGTAGCACCCTTAATGTTAATATTCGTGGTCATAGAATGAGGTAGCCATTTTTTTCAAAAGAGGACGTCTCCATGTAATTTGAATACTGATCTGCAGGCTCTCTGAACTGAATAACATTATAAGGGAATGAACGAGGGGACATAGGAAAAGCGAGAATGGCAGCAAACACTTAGGAACCGACTGAAAGGCAGATTGAGCATCAAAAATTCATTGAAGTGCAAATATATTCGACTATTAATAAAAAATGGGCAGCATGCCATTCCTGTGTGTGTCTCCCTGTCATCATCTGACACACACACACACACACACACACACACACACACACACACACACACACACACACACACACACACACACACAATTACATAGACTTACATTAATTTCATGGAGACTTGCCCTAACCATAACCACTACTCACCTAACCCTAACCCTAATTCTACCCTTACCTTACAGCAAGTCGTCACCCTAGAATGTCATTACTACGTAAAATATCACCGTAAACAGAAAAATGTCCCTACAACATGAGTAATACCAGCATACACACACACATACACACACACACACCCTCTTGTGCATAGCTGGCATGTAATTGGGCGATCTGTGCGTAGCCTTGGTTATGATTGGTGGATGTGACACTAGGCCCCGGGCCCCGCATGCTCTCAATGACACCTGCATTTCACACAAGACACAAACACAGCATGGAGCCATTAATTATAAAGAGCTATTACATGCATGGAAGCACAGCATGGTGAAGAAAACCTTGTTTAGTAAGGCAAGGCAAGGCATGTTTATTTCTATAGCACAATTCAGAAACAATGTCATTCAAAGTGCATAAAATACATCAAGATTAGGCATTAGAAACTGCATTTAAGTACAATACATGGCCATCCATATACAGTCTCGCAGACGTAAAGGTAGTTTGGGAAATTTGATAATGGACAAAATGTGGTGGAGTCAGTGATTCTGGAGAACGCTTGTTGTCAATATCACTTTGTCAAAATCAGTGAATATCTCCCAACGATCTGTTACATGTCCGGACTGAAAAGAAACATCGAGTGTAAATACACACCCTATAGGCTCTGTGAATGGGTAAACAAGAGATATGTTATCAAAGGGGTAGCTAGCAACATGTCTGTTTACAGAGCCAGAGGCTGTGTATTAACACTGGATATGTTTTTCAGTGCACACACACACACAGTACAGACAGGTAGCGGATCAGGAGAAGATAATCACTGAATTTGACAAAGTGATTTTGACACCAAGCATTTCTCCAGAATCGCTGACTGCACCTTTAATATGTAGAATTCCATACCAGCGTTCTCTGAAATGTATCAATTAAAGGTGCAGTGTGTAATATGACATCATCAAGAAAGTTCTACAAAGTTCTAGAATGCAACACTCCCTGGGTAACCCCAACCCTTTCGAATAATAACAGAAGCTACAGTGGCCTTCAAGGATAAGAACAATTCTAAATTTTAAACAATGCACCTGATGACATTCCAACTATGACACTTTCAAGATGGCGGCACTAGGCCTTGGTCCAAAATATGCAGAAATATGGACATATATGAGACCCTTTCTAAGGAAAAAAATAATAATTCTGAAAAAAAATTCAGCTATTATGCACTAAATGAAATGTACTTATGGATATTATAATTACTTTCTACAAAATCTGCTAGGAAATAAAACCCAAAATTCTACACACTGCAGGTTTAAGTCAATAAAAACTTAATTAAAAAAGCGATTTTTCCTCATTAGGCTGAATAACTCAAAGCAAACATATTGTTATCTTGCCAATACATATTTCATAATCACAGTATACAGTATATCTTTTTAAAAAGCATAAAATAGGGCCAAGAACACTCCAGTGAATGCCTGCGAGACACCAACCAAGCTTGAGTTTATGCGGCTCTTGCCATAAATAGCAACATGCCACCCCCTGTAGGCTAAAATTCATCCCCACCCCTTTAAAATTCAAGGCTGGCCTAATCCCTTAGCTGAGCTGAGAGTTTGCCACGCCAATGAAAAAAATCTCAGTGGAAGAGAGAGAGAGAGAGAGAGAGAGAGAGAGAGAGAGAGAGAGAGGGGGCTTCAATGGTGAGCGCTTTGATGCTCCATGACAACACAGCTACTCAGGAGAGCCTATGAAGTGTGACATATATGGACTGAGCTCCCAGTCTCTCTCTCTCTCTCACACACACACACACACACACACACACACACACACACACACACACACACACACACACACACACACACACATCGATATGGCTGGATTTATCTAGTTTGTCTGTGTGCCTTGACGTGTGTCCTCTGACGTGCGTTAGGCAATTTGACTTTGTGCGTACCGTGAAAGCAGAGATAATGTGCATTAGTGTGTGTGTGTGTGTGTGTGTGTGTGTGTGTGTGTGTGTGTGTGTGTGTGTGTGTGTGTGTGTGTGTGTGTGTGTGTGTGTGTGTGTAAGACTGTGTGTGAGTGATTGTGTGTGTGTTGAGACAATTAGATCCAGTATTTAACACCAGGCAGGCCAAGCCAAACTGTGGTGAATCGGCATTCTTCACACAGAGACGATAATGTTTGAATTGCATTTAGTATAAAGATAATGTAAACAAAGTCAGAGTCAAAGCACGTTTTGGTTAAATATTTTAATGTGCTGTAAATGCCAGATTATCTTGCATTATCAACGCTTTCTCGTGATCGCACATATTAGGGGAGGGGGCAGGGGGAGAGGGGGGGTACATTTGGTGAAACAGTATCAAGGTTATTTATTTTTTGAAGTTGAAAAAGACCTGCTCATGTAAAAGGCGTTAAAACGAATTCGGCCTTAGAGGCAAATTTGGTATTTCGGGCTGTAAATAAACAACATTTTCTTGACAAATACCACCTGAAGCGCTGCATTTTAATGGGCCTGTTGCTGCTATAAATAGAAAAATGCAGTGTATGAGCACACACACACACACACACACACACACACAGCAGGAGGAACATGGCTCAATTAACGGCTGTTCAACCTAGCTGGGGGGCTCTTGTGGTGTAGTGTTTAGAGAGCCCCCCCCCCCCCCCCCATAGAGGCTCAGTCTTCCTCAGACCACAGGTTCGAATCCAACTAAAACCAATGTAAAAGTATTGGGTAAATAGAATGTATTTTGAGGCATGCTAGTGGTTTCCATAAACAGACAAACTAGATAGATTCAGCCATATCGACGTGTGTGTGTGTGTGTGTGTGTGTGTGTGTGTGTGTGTGTGTGTGTGTGTGTGTGTGTGTGTGTGTGTGTGTGTGTGTGTGTGTGTGTGTGTGTGTGTGTGTGTGTGTGTGTGTGTGTGTGTGTAAATAACTGGAAGCTCAGTCCATATATGCCATTTTCATGACAGTGAGAATCCACCATTCTATTCTTATTTTAAAACACAGTCCCAGAGGGTACAGTAAAGCAGCTTCCATTAATGCATTTTTTCAACGCCTTTAAATTCACACATATCCACTGCACTGCTCTGATTCTGCAGCTAAAAGAGAAGGGTCTCAAATTCTGACACAAGGCTTAAGCATGAATGGGTTTCTCATTGCTCCACTGTCACACACTCTAACATGAACACTTCATCTGATCTCCAGTCATCTCCCCCTACACACACACACACACACACACATATATAGACAATCACACACACACACACACACTCTCTCTCTCAAACACACACACACTGACACACAATCTCTCTCAAACACTTAAACACACACACACACACACGTTTCCCAAACCAATCTGAAAGGGGGAAGAAGAAAAGGCAAATATGAAGTCTCAATGTCAAGTGGTTTTCTCCTTATCCACCAGAACAGAGTAGCTCATCCAAATCCGCCATGTTCCTCCCGCTGTGTGTGTGTGTGTGTGTGTGTGTGTGTGTGTGTGTGTGTGTGTGTGTGTGTGTGTGTGTGTGTGTGCGTGTGTGTTTGCTCATATATATTACAGTTTGTGTTCACACTTCGCCAGGCCGTGTTATGTATTAAATATTAAGCAATTCTTTCTAGCTATCAGGCTGGATGGGTTTTCGACCCGGGCAGAAATACTTTGAGCCCTTCAAACTTAATCTGAGTCAGAAACGCACTCACGCTTAATGATATACACTGCAGCAGATTAAAAAAAAAACCTGGATATCAAAATTATAGTGTGGTGTTGAATGCATTAGCAAGCACATGGAGAGATGTAAAGGGTAGATAGCTGACTGTAGCATTTATGATTTGGTGTAATTTTTTTTTATGCTGTATTTTGTTTAAGCATTCTCTGTACCCAATAACATATAAAAGACTACATATTATCACCCATCATGCATACATACATCTCCGGAAAAAATTAAGAGACTGGATGCCTGGGTTTTTCTTCAATCTTCATCTCTATATAACTTATTAGAAAATGCTCTTAATGACAAAATGTATTGGAATTTGGTAGAAATGTTGTCAGTAGTTTATATTATAAAACCAAAATGTTCATTCTACTCAAATGTAGGCCTATAAATAGTAAAACGGGAGACACCGAACATTTGGAGTGGTCTCTTAATTAGCGGCATAAACCAAGTATCTATCTATCTATCTATCTATCTATCTATCTATCTATCTATCTATCTATCTATCTATCTATCTATCTATCTATCTATCCATCCACATAAGCCCCTTGAGATTGTTCTCTTCACTGATTGGTCGGATGTGTCTGGGGGCGGGAGCAATTATTTTGTACAATTTGCTGTGATCTCAGCTGCTCAAACAAACTTTAAAAGTTGGACACGAACATGAGTTCATTGGATGGATGGATAGGTTAACAGATGTTCCTCAGTGCTGTGGCAGAGGTGACAGGTGTGTGCATGAGTTAAACCGTACACTAATGGATATGTGTGTGTGTGTGTGTGTGTGTGTGTGTGTGTGTGTGTGTGTGTGTGTGTGTGTGTGTGTGTGTGTGTGTGTGTGTGTGTGTGTGTGTGTGCATGAGCTAGCCCGTGAGCTAATGTGTGTGTACCAGACCATGGAAGGTATTGGTCGACTGGCTACCTGGTGTAATTTTCAAATGGCTGATAATTTTATTCATCTTCCAACAAGCAACACATTTGTGTTTTAAATGTTAACATGAGTAGAATTTGCAGCATAGTCGGTATTCTATTACTTCTCTGTATTTTACCTTATCGCCAAAAGTATTCACTCATCCATCCAAATAATTGAGCCAATACTTTTGGCAGAATAGTGTATTTATTGATTTAGTGCAAAGCGCTTCAGGATACCAAGAGATTTTGGACGATTCCATGCTCCCAACGTTGTGGGAACAGTTTGGGGATGTGGCCCCTTCCTGTTCCAACATGACAATGCACCAGAGCACAAAGCAAAGACATGGACGAGAGAGTTTGGTGTGGATGAACTTGACTGGCCTGCACAGTCCTGACCTCAACCCGATGGATGGATGGATGGATGGATGGATGGATGGATGGATGGATGGATGGATGGATGGATGGATGGATGGATGGATGGATGGATGGATAGATAGATAGATGGATAGGACACCTTTGGGATGAATTAGAGCGGAGACTGAGAACCAGGGCCTTCTCGTCCAACATCAGTGTGTGACCTGACAAATGCGCTACTTGAAGAAAGGTGAGCCAATACTTTTGGCAATATAGTGTACCTTTTTTAAATGTTGTTAAAGGCCTACTTCACCGGTTGGAATATGAAGGAGTATTGAACTCGGAGATCCTATGAAGTATAAATGTGCAAAAAAAAATTGAAATCGGATCATCCTAGCCTGAGAAAAGGCAGAAAGAGTGTTTTATGGTCTCACTGTCTAACCCTACATTTCTCTTTCTGTGATGTCAGTTTAGATGAGTGTATTTGATGTCACAGAAAGAGAAATGTAGGGTTAGACAGTGAGACCATAAAACACTCTTTCTGCCTTTTCTCAGGCTAGGATGATCCGATTTAATTTTTTTTTGCACATTTATACTTCATAGGATCTCCGACTTCAATACACCTTCATATTCCAACCGGTGAAGTAGGCCTTTAAAGGTGCAGTGTGTAATATGACATCATCAAGAAAGTTCTACAAAGTTCTAGAATGCAACGCTCCCTGGGTAACCCCACCCCTTTCGAATAATAACAGAAGCTACAGTGGCCTTCAAGGACAAGAACAATTCTAAATTTTAAACAATGCATCTGATGACATTCCAACTATGACACTTTCAAGATGGCGGCACTAGGCCTTGGTCCAAAATATGCAGAAATATGGACATATATGAGACTCTTTCTAAGGGAAAAAAAAATTATTCAAAACATTTTTTTCAGCTATTATGCACTAAATTAAATGTACTTATGGATATTATAATTACTTTCTACAAAATCTGCTAGGAAATAAAACCCCAAATTCTACACACTGCAGGTTTAAGTTAACACTATGTGAATATATGGGGTCATATGTCTCTGTGCCTGCTATAGGGACTTGGAGACATTGGGCAAAAAAAGCTATTTTCTAACTGTGTATGGGAATAGTGAAAGTATTATACAGTGAATTAAGTTGGGCGAATTAATCAGTAAATGCTCCATAACAAGCCACAACATTAGTCTGAAACTGACTGTACTGCTGTGTTGAGTTGGTTGATTGAGTCTCTGTGGGCCTATCCCATTAACTGTCTGTACTGCTGTGTTGAGTTGGTTGATTGAGTCTCTGTGGGCCTATCCCATTTAACACATATTTGAAGCATTTGATTTCAGATTTTGATATTAAAAAGAAAAATTATTTTCATTTTCGCGCTAGTTAACTCTCACATAGAAAACAGATTTGTGAAATTCAGAACTTCTCAAAAAAACTTTTAAAATAATTTATGTCAGAGAAATAGACATTAACTGGTACCCAAACTTTCTTCCTCTAAATTGTAGTGTGTGTGTGTGTGTGTGTGTGTGTGTGTGTGTGTGTGTGTGTGTGTGTGTGTGTGTGTGTGTGTGAGATCTGAACAAAGAAAGGACACCAGAGCAGCATATGGCTTTGTTTAGCGAAGGCTTTTTTTTTTTTTTTTTAAATGTCCAGACGGTGAGATGGAGCCCTGAACACATCGCCAAGTCCTCGGAGGCAAAGCAACCAGGAAATGTGGGTCGGCACAAATCAAGTTCAATAATGAGGAAAAGCAGCGTGTAAGATTCACTATGGGTTATATATTCCTACTTTAATGTTTGACCCATCAATGTATCTTTTCCCTATTGTTTAAAATATAATGTATTACTATTCTTCCAGTTTTTATCAAAGACAAAACAAGCAGCGCGTAGGATGTATTATGGATTATATATCTGTGCTCAAACAGATTATTTATTTATTTGTTCATTTTCATTATTTACTGTATTTTCTATCATGGTGGATATGTGCATAATGTATGTAAATATACAAGTTAAATATGAAGACAATCTGACAAGCATTACTGTGTAAACAGTAAAACGAGAGACACTGAACATTTGGAGTAGTCTCTTAATGTTTTCCAGAGCTGTATATGTATATATATATATATATATATATATATATATATATATATATATATATATATATATATATATATATATATATATATATATATATATATATATATATATATATATATATATATATATATATATATATATATATATATATATATATATATATATATATATATATTCATGAGATGGACTTAAAGACAGTGGAGGCTGGTGAATTTTGTTTTAGATGGGGCTGAAATTTTATAAACCAAAACCATGTAGGGGGGTCTGGGGGGATCGTCCCCCAGAAGATTTTGTGGTGATTTTCACATACAAATGAAGCATTCTGGTGCATTCTGACAAAAATAATAAAGACAAAATAGAACATTTCCTTACAAAGACAAATGGGGCAGGGGAACTAGGTTTTAACTTAATTTATTTGCCTTGTAGAATTCAGCAAGATTAAAAGTGCAAATAACAATTGAGAATTATACACAAGTTAACATTCTCTCTCTCTCTGGCGTTAATCGGTATCACACCCAGAAGTACAAGCCTTCAAAGACTGAATAAGAGATAATAAAAGTTGAAATTTAAATCATCAGCAAGTGCTGGGAAACAAGTGATTATGATCACTGATAAAATGAATACATAAACACAAATTGTGACCATATTTCTTGTGTGCGTCACACCACCATAGGTTTGCAGAGAACTATATACAATATGCACACTAAAAGCATGATGCAAACTTAGGCAATAAGTGAGGTTCTTGTGTGTTATGAACGTGACAATCGCATAAACAACGTGATAATGGTAAGTCTAGCAGTAATCATACATGCTCAAAGTTTAAAAAAGCACTGCATAACATTTTGAGTTGCACTACTCATAGACTGAAGAAGAGGGGGGGAAGCTGCTACTACACCTGCTAATAGGGATGCTAACGGAACACAAGCAGAGAGGTGTATCTCCTGCTCTGACCGCAGCTGGGAGGGACTGCTGTGCGAGGACCGGGCCGCCTGTCAGTGCTCTGTGACGGGGAGGGGCCGGGGAGTCTCCCGCTGCTCGTTGAGAACAGTTAAAAGTGATACTTGCCTTGCCGAAAAAGTCCCCAATAACACCAGAATAAAAGCTAGATTTGTCGCTTGTCGCTGTTTTGAAAAAAAGTCGCCAGGGGGGCTGAAAAGTAGCTAAATATAGCGACAAAATCGCTAAGTTGGCAACACTGAACGCGACTCCGCGAGCAACCGGTAGTAGATCCGAACGTTGTTGTTTTTGTTGCCAGGTAACCAGTTACTGGGCGCCAATGCCCAGCGCCCCAAACCCTCCGTTAAAACTGAATGGCAATAGAAATTGATAGGGCCACTCTGAGTGAACGAGGGTGTGGGGCGCCGTGAACTGGCGCCCGTAGAAGTCAAATTAGTCAGTTTAGAGCTTGAATTTCGCCATGAAATGTAAATACAGTGCCAGAATATAAATTCAGTGTGCATTCTCAAGTAAAATTAAATAGTTTAGTTGCCTCAAATTAATAAAAAAAAAATTATTTTAATATTTTTAATTTTTTGGGTTGGAGGAGGGGGGCGGCGCCCCAGCGCCCTCTATGAGCCTGCCGCGCCTGCTTAAAGATCTAAAATTCATTCCAGATACACAATTGTACCATTTCTCTCAAATGTTGTTCACAAATCTGTCTAAATGTATGATAGTGAGCACTTCTGCTTTGCTGAGATAATCCATCCCACCTCACAGGTGTGCCACATCAAGATGCTGATCTGACATCATGATTAGTGCACAGGTGTGCTGTCCACAATAAAAGGCCACCCTGAAATGTGCAGTTTTGTCTCACAGCAAAATGCCACAGATGCCACAAGCATTGAGGGAGCGTGCAATTGGCATGCTGACGGCAGGAATGTCAACCAGATCTGTTGCTCGTGCATTGAATGTTCATTTCTCCACCATAAGCCGTCTCCAGCAACTTCGCACAGCCATTGAAGAGGAGTGGAACAACATTCCACAGGCCACAATTGACAATCTGATAAACTCTATGCGAAGAAGATGTGTTGCACTGCATGAGGCAAATGGTGGTCACACCAGATACTGAGTCCCCAGACCCCCAATAAAGCAAAAAACTGCACATTTCAGAGTGGCCTTTTATTGTGGACAGTCTAAGGCACACCTGTGCACTAATCATGATGTCAGATCAGCATCTTGATGTGGCACACCTGTGAGGTGGGATGGATTGTCTCAGCAAAGCAGAAGTGCTCACTATCACACATTTAGACAGATTTGTGAACAATGTTTGAGAGAAATGGTACAATTGTGTATCTGGAATGAATTTTAGATCTTTAAGTCCATCTCATGAAAAATGGGAGCAAAAACAAAAGTGTTGCGTTTATATTTTTGTTGAGTGTATATATATACACACATATATATATATATATATATATATATATATATATATATATATATATATATATATATATATGTCCCCTAGCACTTCAAAATGTGTTTGGTACCTTTGGAGTTGTGGAAGCGTATCTTTTTTTCATTTCTGAATTTCCTTTGGGATCAATAAACTATTTTTCTATCTATCTATCCATCTAACCTATCCATCTATCCATCTATCCATCCATGTATCTATCTATCTATCTATCTATCTATCCATCCATCCATATATCTATCCATCCATCCATCCATGTATCTATGTAAAATTGGAAGCAATATTTTCTTATTCACAAAACCCTAACTTGTCTCCTGCTCCATCATTAGTAATTCCATTTCAGAAATTCAGCCTCATTTTCCGACCATGATTTGTATGAAAAAAAATCTCCATGTAAAAACGCTGGTATCTAAGGAGGTACAGTAATTGCCCTGGCAGCCAACAGATGCTCTTTCAAAGAGCTAAAGCAGAAGAACTGGGTTGACGGGGGCTGAGGGGCTGTGAAGAGCGAGTCAGCACATATCGCCTGATAACAAGCCCCCGCTCGCTAGCCGCAAAGTCAGTTAGAAGTCAATCAATGTGGTTACAGAGGGAAAAAAAGTTTGACTACTTCAAATGGAGAGTATAGGAGGAGGAGGGGGGGGGGTTCATTTTGCTGCTCTGAGACCCCAGAACAGACAGCTAGGCTCTGATGTGCTGCCTCTGAGGCTGAACTGGTTGGTTGAGTCTAGTCCAGTTGATTTTTAAAGGGAGGGGAATTAAAAAGGTAAGGCAGGGAATACTTGAATACTCTGGGAACAGCTTGTGAAGGCGTGCATATAAAAAATAAATAAAAATAAATCTTCCTTACTTTTCTTGTAATGCACCTTCTGGTCAAAAGCGCCAAAACTTTCCAGCACTACCGCTTAGAGAGTTGGTCTTTTGAGGCTTTCATATTACATCCAATATCGAGAGAGGTAAAAAAGGCCCCTTACCCTTCAGCCATCCATCATCTCATCCACACATGGGCTCAAACCTCAAACAGTGTTATTTATAGAACGCCCAACTAAAGCGCTGCATGTGTCTAAACCTGTATTGATTCCCAGCCAGGAGAAAACACAAGCGCTCCTGCATTAATGATCGGCCAATAAAAAAAAAGAGTGTGTGTGTGCGTGTGTGTGTGTGTGTGTGTGTGTGTGTGTTTTGGTTATCTACAATGCAAATGAGGGCACAACATATCGACATCCAAACTTATCTCATTATCTTCATTTCCCTCTCTCTAGGTGTGCCTGTTCCTGCCTCCCCTATCCATTACTCACATGCACAAATCTAATCTTTAACATCTCATTCTCCTTGCCTCCACCACAAAGAATCTGAAGAAATACATCATGGTTAATTAAAGGTGGAATCAGCAATTCTGTAGAATACTTGTTGTCCAAATCACTTTTTATCGAAATCCGTGAATATATCCTATCGATCTGCTACCTGTACGTTCTGTGGTGCACTGAAGATACACCCAGTGGTAATACACAACCTAAGCTCTGTAAATGTTCATGTTGCTAGCCATGGTGGGCCCCTTTGTCTACATACCAGTTTACAGAGCCTAGGCTGTGTACTAACCAATGGATTTTTTTTCAGCGCACACAGTAGGTACAGGTAGCTGATTTTGAGGAGATATTCCCCCGATTTTGACAAAAAGTGATTTTGACTATAAGCATTCTACAGAATCACTGACTCCACCTTTAATTAAGATTAGTGACAGGGCAGAACTTTGTAGCCGAAATAGACAGATGGACAAAAAAAAGAAAACTTCACAGGCTCACGTGGTTTTATCACTTGTAGTCGAGGCTGATCTAAGCGGCCTTGACACTGAATCTCAAAGCAGTGTGAAGCGACAGTGAAGCGTGTCCAATACACTCTATAAATGAACCCTGTCGGCCTAAATTAAAGTCTGGTGTTGATATATAGGGGCTGAAGGGAAATCTATGCACACAGAATGATTAACATGAAAAAGGACCTAAAAATCAAGTTGTTTCAGGGTTGAGTGAGCACTCATGCATTCATGTTGTCCTTAAAAGGTACAGTGTGTAAAGGAATTGACTGAGGCCACCATGTTGCACCGCCATGTTTCTACAGTAGCACAGAACAGACCAAATCAACTGCCTTAGGTGTTTTTATATATAGTGGGCGTCCTGGGGAAATGCACCAAGAAGAAGAAGTACTATAGAATAAATAAGTAAATACATCTTCACCTCATCACTTGATATTGTGGAAAGACTTGAGGTTAGTGGTGGATGATGCCATCTTTAGTAACAAGCTTCTTGTCCTTGAAGGCCACCGTAGCTTCTGTAAATGTAGATTTTTCACCACTATATGGCGCCAAAATAAACATTTCTTTACACGCGGCACTTTTAATTTAACCAGGTAAACGTCTTGTGTGATTCAAATCTGAGCAATGAGGCAAACAAGTGTCCCACAATTCAATAGAGTCTACAAAATATATAAATATAGAATAATAAAAGACAAAATCCAGAGATACAGATACATTAACAGGTGTGATAAATAAAAAATAGTAAGTAAAGCTGCCCATGTAAAATGATTACTTTATGGTCATTACTACAGCCAGCGTATTGGTAAAGATAAGTGTGTAAATAGGTAAAGCCATTCTCAAATTGCACAAGCAAGAGTCTGGACTGGAAAAGGTTAAGGTACAATCAACTCAAAAAATCAAGTTATGGGAAACATGTGCTACTGTCCACCTACTCTATTCTCTTCATAAATGGTTTATCAAAATTATGACGACATGTTATCTAAAATATTTTGTAGGGCCACAAAATCCATACTAAATATATCATTTTCTAAAGCCCATTACTAAACTTTGACGCTAATGTTCCTTTCAGAATTTCTTTTTTTTTGTTAAGAGTTTTGTCATTTTAAGACAATTAATTCAAAGATATTATCAGATATTTCAGTTTGAACCAAAATGGCGGAGCGGCTATGGTTTCAACTGGTTGTCATGAAACATCTATAGATATAAATAAACATTGTAAAGGATTAAAAGTTCAGGATATACTGAACCAATTCAGTGGCTGTCGTCCTGGTCCAAGTCTCTACATTGTATTTAGAAGGTCATTGACTCCAGTGCTACAAAACGTTCCTTACCCTACAAAATGATGATGATGATTTATTTGATTTATTTTTTGGCATTTTCAAGCTTTATTAGACAGTACAGAGTTGAAATGGGGGGACAGAGAGAGAGAGAGAGAGAGAGAGAGAGAGAGAGAGAGAGAGAGAGAGAGAGAGAGGGGGATGACCTACAGTGAAGGTCCACGGGTCGGATTTGAACCCACGACCACTGCAACGAAAGCTAGATGATACAGGCGAATATGGTAAGCGCTTAACCACTACACCATCGGATCGCCCCAATGATGATGATTTTGAGTGTTCTTTCCTCCAAGAGAAATTGGATATGCTCATTTTAGACACACAGAAGGCTTCCGAATAAACAATAAAAATGATTACTTATTTCCTCACAAAATAGGGGTTTGTTTAGCAACACTACAACTCCAACACAGAAGTGCATTGTGGGGCTGTTGAGTAGGAAAAGTAACCTGTCGATCCATACACAAAATCTTCCCAGAAGTACTCATACGGGCATTTCTCGCCTACACAAACTCGCATGCACAACCACAACATACTCAAATTGACGTCAACATTTGTATGAATAGGACGTTAGTAGGGCTTTTAGTATGAGTAGGACTTTTCCAACACAGCCAACCATCAAAAGCCAATATAGGCCATTTATCTAAAGCCAGCTGTTAGACATGACACACACTGTGACCAAACACTACACACATTACCTAACAGCATGTAAGTATAATGCGACATCAGCCTTGGTCCAGAGGTAGACTGTTGATTTTGATGTTTGGAGGAGGTTGTTTTCACAGTTTATGGTTGTTTATAAGTTGCAGCAAAGGCCAACATGGACATAACTCCTGCCTTAACAAATTGATTGACATAAAACTATTTGGAAAAGACAAACATGGAAGGGGAAACATTCTGCTCTCCAAAACAGTCCATTTTTCATGAACCCACCCATTCTTCTTCTTCTTCTTTAAGGTTTATTGGCGCTTGGCAAACCAACTTGTAGGTGCATTACTGCCACCAACTGGACTGGAGTGGAAACAACAGATAGATGCAGCAAATAAAAATTAATTAAATAAATAATGAATTAAATTAAATAAAACAAACAAACAAACACCTTGATTATTTTCAATCAATTTTCCTTCCATGGGTGTAGTGGTTAGAGCCCCCTCCCCCCAGCGCCCCCCTGTGGAGCCCCCTCCCCCCAGCGCCCCCCTGTGGAGCCAGCGCCCCCCTGTGGACTGGAGTTCTTATTTATTTATATTTATTTGTGCAAAAAAAAAAAAAAATTGTAGAATCTAGAATTGTATTGAGGAAGCTGTAGTCATATTCTCTTCAGTCCAGGGTAAGCTTAAACATTTTAATTGTATCCTTACTTGTTTGTGTGTGTGTTTTCCTATTGTGAGGGCAGATTTATTTGTAACTATCTAATTGATCTGTTTTTCATATCACATCAGTTTAACACGTGCATTTCCTCTAAGAATGTGCTGACAAAACAGTTGCATAAACTATTTTAAGGTTTATTGTGGCTGACCACAATAAACCCCTGTGACCTGTTTACTCTATTAACCATCTGTTAGTTGACACCCCCGTAGTTGAAGGGGGCCTTTAAGTACTCTGTCTGACCAAAAGATATTGTCAGTCCCATCGGGGGCTGAAGCTTTACACTCTGTACTCTGTTGTTTTGTCTTGTTATAAATGTAATTCAATCCTTAAATTCTCTGTGAGTTTAGCTTTCTATTACAGCATGTCGGAATATAGAATTTCCCATATAATAATAATATAATATAATATAATATAGACACCTATCACTAGACAGTTTTATATATTTATTGTTGTTGTCTTGAATTCCATCTGTGGAAGAAGGCCGGGGCAGGAGGTTATTGCTGTTGTATATTTATTAATATTTTGTACTGTACTCTTATTTATTGTTTTTTAAAAAGCACTGAACTAGATCTGCACCTTCATTTTTTTTGTGAAAATACACTGTATTTAACCCAATGACAAATAAAGCTTCTATTCTATTCTATAATGAAATGATACAGTCCATAGTATTTCATGAGACGGTGACTCTCTTTAGACACACTGTATAATTGGACAGATGTAGCCTTCAGCAGATCCTCTAACCAGCCTTGACGCTCCACTACCTTAATATTTCATGCACTGATCTACTTAAGGTGTCTGCTAAACACATCTATCATAAATGAGCCTGTTCACTGTTAGCTGAGTCATTCCACCAAGGAAAAAAAAGTTAGTTTTGGAGAAATATTCGAGACATACAGGAAGAAAATACTATAGCAGACAAAACGGCACAATGAAATCTGTCTATGTTTTTACTCTCAGTATTATGAAACACTCTATGTATGATTTATGGAGGTGTGAATTTCTGGCAAACGCTTCGAGGTGAACATTCATAAAGATAGCAAAAAGAAGATACAGTCTACTTTTTAAAGGTGCAGTGTGTAATATGACATCATCAAGAAAGTTCTACAAAGTTCTAGAATGCAACGCTCCCTGGGTAACCCCAACCCTTTAGAATAATAGCAGAAGCTACAGTGGCCTTCAACGACAAGAACAATTCTACATTTTAAACAATGCACCTGATGACATTCCAACTATGACACTTTCAAGATGGCAGCACTAGGCCTTGGTCCAAAATATGCAGAAATATGGACATATATGAGACCCTTTCTAAGGGGAAAAAAATAATTAAAATAAAATAAGCTATTATGCACTAAATTAAATGTACTTATGGATATTATAATTACTTTCCACAAAATCTGCAAGGAAATAAAACCCAAAATTCTACACACTGCAGCTTTAAAACATTGCAATAGATTGAACATTTGAGGATATCCCTGGTGAAATTGAATTGATTTGAAAATATTTTTATTTCAAAACAATTGTGATGTATTCAAAACATAACAAACAATGAAAACCACAGATGAAAAGAAACTGTCTAACACTTGCTTTACCCAATTTGAAAATGCAGTGTCATTTTGGCTTATATTGGGGGATGAATGAGGTGGCTTCTGTAGTGTGTACTGTAACATCTAGTTTAACACAAAACAACAAGACATAATAACCAACTTTTAAATGTTTGGTCATATTAGCACTCCCAGAAAAGGACAGTACTTTATGTCACGATTCTGACGGTAAACAGTGTCTGAGAGCGTGGCTACACTCAACCAGTCTGTTAGTGTAGTTAGATTGTAGTTAAACACAGTAGAATTAAAACATTGTCATTTCCATTGTTGAAACCAGAGGAATTCCGAGCATTGACGGCTTGAAATCGCACTGAAAACAAGAAACACTACATGCTTGACTGTCTCCCTCACGCTGGCTTCAATAGAAACGTTTGGGAGATGGAGGGAATAACTTGCTGTATAGGATTAAAGACACACAAAGCAAGATGGCATAAGATGAATCTTCATCTCACGCAGCTTACTTCCAGGTATATTGGAAAATATAATGCTGTGTGAATGTGATCATCTTTCTAATTTTCCTCTGAAAAACTGTAATTCAAGGAGAATCCATTATGGCTTTTACTTTTTTTAAATAAATTAACATTTGGAAACACAGAGAGAGAGAGAGAGAGAGAGAGTTGTTGAGCTGATCGGCTAAATCAACTTTGTGTCAACTCATTTGGCGATAGACTTTAATTTAACCGACATTCATTAATATGAGAAAGTTACGCACCATAGCTTTAAAACCACATCATTTTCCTCAGACTACACACACATCCTCCTTCCGTTTCACACCCCAGGCTGAATCTCATCCACTTCTCGTTCCCCTCTCAACTTTCTGTCAACTCATTTGTCGCTCGACTTGAATGTAACCGAAATTCATTTATATTAAAAAGTTACGCAGTATAGCTTTAAATCCCATCATTTTCCTCTCTCATCCACTTCTCGTTCCCCCTCTCCGACCCTGCGTGGAAGAAGGCCATAGCGGGGAATTAACCATCAGCTAAATTTATGAGGCAAAGTTATGAATAATGTTTACGCATTAAATCATTGATGGTGGTCGGCCAAGCAACACAGACTGAATTGCTCCCCTGAAAATGACAGGCTCACCTCCACAACATAAATTATCCATCAGGTTTCAATCAGCTCCTTTAACAGCAGCAGCAGCAGCTAAAGCCAAATGCACAAATATCTCGACGAAATACAGATGCATGCTAGGTCCAGTCTCTCTGAAAAATGTATGTGTAACTCAATGTATTGATGGCAGCTCCTATAAGGTTGAGATAGGCCTACATGTGTTTTTTAACTATCTTAAAGCTGGGGTGAAGAATTTGGGGAGAAAATAGCAGTCGGGATAGAGATTTGAATCCAAATACCTCAACCTCTCCACTTGTTCTCTTTGGTCCCTCTCCTATGGTCCCTCCCTGACACGCTCTACACCAACAACATCGGTGCCAAAGTGAATGGACAGTCCCAACAGCCAATAGGAACAGAGAATCGTATTTTTTTTTTTTTATCGGAGCCTCGCTCTGATTGGTCAAAGTGTACAGCTCATGTTAATTCAGACCAATCAGAGACGCTGCAGGTGAATAGGGTAAGCATTTTCACTTATTGATATCATCATTACATTTGCCAGTTGATTGCTTTTATTAAAACAACATTTTTTAGTATATATTTTTTTCAGATATGTTTGAATAAAAATGCAATATCTAACTAATTATCTTTTTACAAAAAATAAATCTAGGTGTTGGATAAAGCTAAAAACTAATGTTGAGATAATGGCTGTTAAAGATGGTTTTATTATAGTAGAAAAATACAGACACACACACACACCGTCCGTAAGCTCCCTGGTGTTTCCCGCTTTACTGAAGAGATTTTCTCCTCTAATTTGTCCATCTGTCTTCTTTCTCCTCCTTCACTTATCCCTTCTTTCCAGAGACTGTGTCGCGTTCCGTTAGTTTACTGTTCCTGCCCTCTGCTGCACACTGGAGCTCTGAGGAAAACACTGGCTTTCAGTGACCTTCACACACACACCACATGCATCTCCCAGTGACAGCAATGTGCTAGGATACTGTAGGCTTCTATTTAAAGCTATAGTGCGTAACTTCTGGAATTCTGAGTATTTTCTGTTGTACGTCCAGGTCAAAAATGTAAACGGAATTTTCTGTCAAAGTCGATTAAAAAAATATCCTCATTGGCCCCCCTGTATGTCCTATTCAACACGTTAATCTGCTTGAATATTTATGGTCACAGGAAATGTTTAAAATTTAAACAGGATAATCACAACTAGTCAACAGTGCTTCATTGTTGGGGTAGGGAGGGGGGGTCGAACGTGGCATAGTGGGTAAGGCACCTCCCCTCCCCCCACCCTCCCCAGGCCCTGCAGCAGACCCGGGTTCAAATCCCGCCCGGGGTCAGTTCTGAGGGAAGTCATCCTTGAACCAAACCATCACAATACGCCAAAGTCTGGATCGCTGCCAACTGCCTGTGTCATTATGTTCAACAGTAAGTTAAGGTATTAACTTGAGCTGTATTTACCTCTTCTGTTTCTCAGCGTCAGCACACACACACACACACACACACACACACACACACACACACACACACACACACACACACACACACACACACACACACACACACACACACACACACACACACCACCTATCACCACTGTGTTGAATTTAATTATGTGATTTCCCGTCCTGGTATTAAAGGATTTTCTGGATTTGGACTGAAACCAAAACAATTATAATTGGTGTACAAGGACGACAAAGTCATGGAGTTATTTTCAACAGTAATATTAGAGGAAGAATGGACCTGCAGTGTTATGGGCTGGACACAGACAAAGTCAACTTTATTGACAATTTCTGCTATACAGTATGTGCCAGGCATACAGAGAAATCAAAAATGTGTTTCTCTTCAATCCAAAGAGCATTAAGTACAAAGGATACAAAAAGATATGCTATATGAACAATACATTACTTCTAAACAGTGCAAAAAGTAAAGCAAAACCAAGCAGCATAGTGAATTTGGTGTTCATTTATTTAGACATATTTACTAGTATTTTATTATGCTTTTATTTTCTATGCACATTGTAAAGTACTTTGGGACCCTGTCTGTGGAGAGAGCTATATAAATACGTTTTACTTACTTACTTGCTTACTTAATACCTCCTAACTAGTTGTTACTTTCTGGATCTCTGGGCAGATATTGAAGATCTAATATATTGACGTGAACGTAGAGGCCACAGGCTGCACACAGTTCACACAGCACAGAGGTGTGAGGGAAGGTCAACACTGGGGCAACATCATGTATAAACCCCTCGGTGTGTGTGTGTGTGTGTGTGTGTGTGTGTGTGTGTGTGTGTGTGTGTGTGTGTGTGTGTGTGTGTGTGTGTGTGTGTGTGTGTGTGTGTGTGTGTGTGTGTGTGTCTGTGTGTGTGTGTGTGTGTGTGTGTGTGTGTGTGTGTGTGTGTGTGTGTGTGTGTGTGTGTGTGTGTGTGTGTGGGGGGGGGGGGTAGCCTGGCTCCGCCCGCCCGCCTACTTCCGGCCAAATTTTATTTTCCCTTCAGTAGTCAGTCTGGGTGTACAGCCCATTTCCCAGTTTTGCCGGAGATTCAACAGCCGGTCCAATCAGCGAACAGAGCGAGTGGCTGAGAACGATGACGTCGAAGTCGCGCTCCAGTTTCAGTTGCCAGAAGCCGGCTCATGACACACGTGACGACCAAACGTTATGCGATTGGTTGGCTAATCCAGAGTGGCACTGGGCAGATCCAATAGTTTTAAACTTTAACAGACACCCGCCTCCATGAGTGAACGTTTGCCAATTAAATCACTGCCAGACCTTCTGTACAAATGAAATGAAGTACGATGGTCTGGTAGCACCAGGCTAGGGTGGGGGGGGGGGGGTCAAGTGCAAATGTCCAAACATGTAAATAGCTCATCACCAATGTGCACTGTGACAAAAAAAAAAAGCTCAAATTTTCAAGGCAACTGTCTTCACTAAATGTTTCAGTTTTGAGGCTAACTTAATATTAATATTAATTCTTGCACCACCTTTGGACAAAAGCGGTAGTGTTTTTACTACGCCAGCTGTTGTTCCTGGGTGAGCGTATACCCATGACAAAGGCATTATTAGGAAAAACTATATAGAAATAGCATTCTTTGCACTGATGGTCTCGTTTGATGTTACATGTCATTCATGTTCAACAGGAGAACATGAGACCGTTTCAGAAATGTTTAAAAGTTCCTCGTAGCACCTTTAAACTCAGATTGACGGTGCAATTCTAGCAATGAAACAATGGGGCTGACGCGTCAAAGGGACATGAGAGAGGGAACTGGACTGGCCTATAGGAAATCCTCCCACTCTCTTCTTCATGTTATTGGGTCCAGTCAGTGACAAAGCGGCAGAAAGCCAGCGCCATAATTAGTTGCGTGGGAGTGGTGTGTTTAAGAGTGATAAGCATTTTGCTTTGGGTCTAGAGGAGTCAGCAAGTGAGTGTGGAGCCTCGTTATCTCCTCACAGCAGAGAGGGACGCGGCTGTAATAACACTGAGACATTGTTGTTGTGTGTGTGGGTGTGTGTGTGTGTGTGTGGGGGGGGGGGATGCTGCAAGTAAAGAGAATGATTTTTTTTTTAAACAAGTGAAGATCAGGATCAATTGCCCACATATATAGTAGTTCTAGTGGAAACACTGCTTTTAATTGGGATCAGTACACTTTGTCTGGTCTTTTTCTGGCTAGTGTAGCGAGTGTGTGTGTGAGTGTGTGTGTGTGTGTGTGTGTGTGTGTGTGTGTGTGTGTGTGTGTGTGTGTGTGTGTGTGTGTGTCTGTGTCTGTGTGTGTGTGTGTGTGTGTGTGTGTGTGTGTGTGTGTGTGTGTGTGTGTGTGTGTGAGACTTTAATTTTGTCAGTACATTCCTTTAATGATGACTCTGTGGAACTGGTTGTGTTAACGATGGGATGGGATGTGTATTTTAAAGGTGTAGTCAGCAATATTGGAGAAATCTGGTTGGCAAAATCACTTTTTGTCAAAATCAGTGCATATATCAGCCACCTCATCATCTACCTGTCAAGCAACATGCCTTTTTACAGAGCCTAGGTTGTGTATTAACACTGGATATTTTTTCAGTGCACACACAGTATAAACAGTTGATGAGATATTCACTGATTTAGACAACCAATTATTCTGAACAACAAGCGTTCTCCAAAATTAGCTGACTCCACCTTTAAAGTCATACATACAGCAGCTTCTTCCCCACAATTAAGAAACACACACACACACACACACACACACACAGTGGCCAGAAAGAGACCAGACAATTGTCATCAAGTGGCCGGTTCATGGTGCCCTATCAAGTGAATGTCAAACACGCCACAATCATTATTCACGGGCTGTCACGGATGCAGAGCTGCTCTCGATGCAGCGTGTGTGTGTGTGTGTGTGTGTGTGTGTGTGTGTGTGTGTGTGTGTGTGTCAGGATGCGCTTGTCAAGTCGAAAGCCTGACCGCCGTGTGATGTGAGAGAGAAACAACTTCACAGGGAAAAGCTGAAGTGGCTTGTGGGTAATTTGCTCCGTGCCGCAACGTTGAGATGATTATCATAAGGAGCCACTCAACACACACACACACACACACACACAGCCCGGGCAGATCTGGCTGATTGGATGGATAGTGGATAGTGAAAGGTCATTTCTGTTTTATGAAATTAAATCAGACATAGACCCTGCAGTAAAATAAACATCCTTGATAGTTAGAATGATAGAAAAAAGGTTTAGGATGTCCCATAACATGTGGTCGGATGCAGCATGCTGAAAAGTACACAGATGCCCTACTACTACATCCGGTCGGGATTTTTAGTAGGGAAATCAGAATGGTTTTGGGCCGATTCTCAGTCACAATCCACTGCAGAAAAGGTTACCTCACATCGACTGAGCGTCCAAGAGACTACACAATGCAACAGTAACATAAGCAAGAGGCAAGTTCAAGGCGCAATGTTATGATGAAATAAATAAGTAAAACAACGTCCCAATTAAATGCCTACTGCATGCTAACTTAGTACCTTGTATGGTCAGATGTAGTAGGTAGAATGGTAATTTTATAGTTATTTTTCTGGGGGGGAGGGGATTGTTCGTAAACGTCGCTATACTGAGAAACACAGAGAGAGTTTTGTGAAGCTGATAGGCTTAATCAACTCATTTGGCGATGACTTGAATGTAACCTAAAAGTTACCCAATTGCAGCATGTTACAGGGCCATTGTTGGTTAGGAAAATAGTGAGTTATGGGAGCGGATCACATTCAGGAAAAAATTATAATAATCGTAGATTAAAGTGATGAATTTAAAAGCAACAAACTCTTGCACTACTGTATAATCAAAGAGAATATACGATTCTTTCATGTTATCACTAGACTCTAATTAAGGCTAAAGCCAGAGCACAGCAGACTGGACACGGCCGGCTGGAGGTGATCAAACAAGCCAAGGGGGCGTCTACATCTCTCTTGAAAACACTTTCCAGGAATTATGTTTTAACCTCATCATTTATTCCAGTTCTCCCCTTTGATCTGCTCCAGTATTTCTTGGTTATATACAGCTCTGGAAAAAATTAAGAGACCACTCCAAATGTTTTACTATCTATAGGCATATGTTTGAGTAGAAATGAACATTTTGGTTTTATTCTATTAACTACTGACAACATTCATACGAAATTCCGATACATTTTTTGTCATTTAGACCATTTTCAATAAGTTATGTTGAGATGAAGATTGAAGAAAAACCCGGACTGGTAAATTCGGGGTTAGCAATGGAGCCTTGGATTCAACATTTTTCACCTCTAGATGGTGCCAAAAATACACATTTATTACACGCTACGCTTTAAAAGTTATTAATCCTAAAAAGGATACAAATGAGATCACCAATACTTAAAGGGATATTTCACCTGAAACCATAAATTTAGCCTCTTGATTCAGATTAAGGAAGTCAGCATAAATCGATTGGTAACCATGAGAATGTCTGTGCATAATCTCACGGCAATCCATCCAATATGAAAGATATTGGGGTCTGGAATGGTGCTAACATTGTCATTCAGAGTGACAACACTTGAGGGGAAAAGAGAAGAGAAGAGAGTGAATGCGGAGAGACGGCACAATGGGCAGAAGTGACAAAAGAGGAGCAGGGAGTCATCTGCCTGGGGGCAAGACTCATCAGTCAACTGCTCAGAAGTTTAAAGCTACAGTGTGTAACTTCTGTCACCCCGACCAATGAGGAATTCTGAGTATTTCATCCATTTTTGTACCTTCTGCTGTACGTCCAGGTTTTAATCTTAGCAGTAGAATCAACAACTGAAAGATTTCTTGGGATTTTTCTCGTTTGACGATGGCTTGAATGTAACCACCATTAATTCATTCATATGAAAAAGTTACGCACTATATCTTTCAACTCAGTACAGCACAGCGATTCAAAAAAAGCATAGTTCTTAGATTTCCTCACACATACAGTATGTTCCCCTAACCCATCCCCTCCTATGATGCATATTAAATAGTGAAGCCTATCTCACATATATTAAGAAAGACATGCTGTATTCCCCTCAGGTTAAAATACTATGAATATGTAATCAAACGCACAAGGTTACAGAGAGAGAGAGAGAGAGAGAGAGAGAGAAAGAAAGAAAGAGAGAAAGAAAGAGAAGGAGAGAGAGACACACAGAGAACAAACGGTGGACACATGAAGACATATATAAAGAGTGAAGGACAAAGGCACAGCGGATGAAAAGGCTGAGCCGATATAAAGGCAGGGGGAAGCAGTCATTATAAATATACATCAGCACTGACCATGCAATCAACTCACTCACTTCTGAGAAGCAGGGTTAGAGGAAGGGTAATTAACATGCCAGCGCTGCACGCTACAGTACGTCAAAGATTTAAAGAGACATGTTGTGAAAAAAAGAAAAATAAATAAATAAAGTAGCATAATGCAAAGTATGTCAAAGAAAAGTGAAGTGTGATAGCTACGTTGGTGTACAGCAGGCATGTTGATAGCTATACGGTGCCCCCCCCCCCCCCCTTTGTTAACATATACCTTTGGTTTACAGAGCCTAGGTTGTGAATTAACACCAATATTTTTTCAGTGCACAAACAGAACGGACAGGTCGCGAGTGGATCATCAGGAAATATTCACTGATTTTTTTATTTTTTTTTTGTAAAGATAATTTTTTTTTGCATTTTCAAGCTTTATTAGACAGTACAGAGTTGAAATGGGGAGACAGAGAGAGTGAGGGGGGATGACCTGCAGTAAAGGTCCACTGCAACGAAGGCCGGAGCCAATATGGTACGCGCTCTATCCACTACACCACCGGAGCGCCCCAAATATTCACTGATTTTGACAAAAAGTGACATAGTCAAAGAGTGTTATCCAGAATCACTGACTCCCCCTTTAACATATATGTTTTAATTGTTCAAATGCTGCATAATTACATCCATTTTACAGATTGCAAAGTAATTGTGTCTCTACATTTTTTTTGAGCTGGCCGGCAGTTGGAACATTATCATTTGATCAGTTCAAAAGCAGCATAAGGCATTTAATTTCAATGATAGAAATGACAGATCATCCCTGCGTTCCAATCCCCATACTTTCTGCTATTTAGTATGCTAGAAAAAGAGATTTAGGATGTCCCGATTCTTGTGGTCAGATTTAGTATGCTTAAAACCCGGATATCCACTAGATCCTGCTGAGATTTTTTTGTTGTTGAAATCAGCATGTTTTTTGGGCGATTCTGACCCACAATCCAGTGTGCACCAGAAGTGACGTCACATCAACGGAGCCTCCGTATGAAAACAACCAGAGATGCGACGGATATAAAAGCAAAAGGCAAGATCAAGGTGCAATGTTACGATGTAATAAATATGTAAAAGTATGTCCTAATTGTGTGCCTATACTGCATGCTAACTAGATAAGTCTATGTTCAGAAGATGTAGTATACAGAATAAATAAAATAATGAGTATTTGGACAGAGTCAAACCCCCAAGATGCTAGAAAAAAAAGCTAAAGTCAAATTCTTGCACTTTTGTTCTGAAGGCATCATTTTTTTTCATTGACTGCGTGAGAATTACATTTTTTTTCTTTTTCCAGAATCTACGGAGTGAGAAATGAACAAGTGGAAGTCGGAGCGGCACTGAATGAAAAAGTCAAAGTGATTTAGTGTCGGCCGATAGAAGCGTTCAGAAGATTACTGATCGGGAGAAAGAGATTATCCTGTTTTCTAATAGATATTTCCTCTTTGCTTGAGTGAAGTTTCCAATTTGAGCCGCAGGATCAGCTGGGAGGATGTTATCTGAAGTGTGTAAATAAGATTTTGAAGGGTTGAGAGGAGAGGAGCCGTGTGTGTGTGTGTGTGTGTGTGTGTGTGTGTGTGTGTGTGTGTGTGTGTGTGTGTGTGTGTGTGTGTGTGTGTGTGTGTGTGTGTGTGTGTGTCTGAGTGTGTTGGACTTGTTTTGTAAACATTTTTCACATTATTTTGTTCTAGTTTTGCCCAAAAGGTTGATTTTTTCACTCTTTAAAGAGTCAGCGATTCTGGAGAAGGCTTTTAGACAAAATCACTTTCTGTCAAAAATCAGTGAATATCTCCTCACGATCTATTCCTGCCTATAATGTGTGTGTGTGTGTGTGTGTGTGTGTGTGTGTGTGTGTGTGTGTGTGTGTGTGTGTGTGTGTGTGTGTGTGTGTGTGTGTGTGTGTGCTGACAAAAATCCAGTGTTAATACGCAGCCCAGGCTCTGTAAACTGGTATGTAGACAAGGGGGTATGTAAACAAAGCGGGCCCACTGTATAGCTATAGCAACATGCCCATTTAGGTGTGATATATGAAAGGCTATTGAGTTTTATGAATCATAATAGCCCAGGCTCATTACACACACTTGTTACACATTATTGTACAGAAACTTCAGCAGAATCATACTGTTCTTCTGTAGAGTTGAATTTCAGTCATGTCAGCAGTCCTCTCCGCTCGGCTACAGTATCTCTCAGTGATCGATGCTTTCCGCTGCATAACAACCAAACTCTCTTGTTCGCTGCCACAACTGGAACGCTCCAAAATCAGTCTTTAAAAATAATGTCATTTAGCACCAATGCTCAGGCCATGGTTTCCTGTGAATTGCCAGTTTTTTAATTTAATGTGAAATCTCTCGCTGCGTGGTGCTTGTGCTACAGTAGAGTAATCCATCCATCCACCCACTGTGTGTGTGTGTGTGTGTGTGTGTGTGTGTGTGTGTGTGTGTGTGTGTGTGTGTGTGTGTGTGTGTGTGTGTGTGTGTGTGTGTGAGTGTGTGTGTGTGTGTGGACAGAAAGCAGAGGTTCAGCCCGCCAGCCAGGGGAGAATCGATTGGATCCAAGAACCCACTGACGGATTTGAATCTGGCACCTCCACAGGACAGACACACACACACACACACACACACACACACACACACACACACACACACACACACACACAACACGGCTGCGAGTGAGATGCATGCTGACATTTGATCTATGTAGCATGGGCCTTTTGAGCAGCTCAGCAGGAAAATAGCACTGTAAGATTGTTTAAAATCGAATCAAACCTCTCCTCATTCTCATTCAAGCAAGAAATTAAAAAGTGTGCACTCTGGTCAGGATTAATAAGTTATAAATCATCAAACTGATGGCAGTGGAGGAGGACGTACGAGCAGCTGGCTCAACAAGCAGTTCAACCGACTTCCCTAGTATTCATCGCTCCATTCCAAGGCCCTTATAGGCTGCGTTCCAATCCCCATACTATCTACTATTTAGTATGGTAGAAAAAAGATCTTTGATGTCCCAATTTTTGTTGCCAGATTTATTATGGTTAGAAATACCCGGATGTCTATTACATCCGGCCGAGATTTTTAGTGTTGAAATCAGCATCCTATTCGTGGCGATTCTGACCCTCAATCCAGTGCGCACCTGAAGTGACTTCATCGACGGAGCCTCCGTTTGAAAACAACCGGGGATGGGAGCGCCCTTAGCTCAGTTGGTAGGGCGTCCCCCCCATGGGCCTCGGCCAGCAGCGGACCTGGTTTAGATTCCAGCCCGCGGTCGTTCTCTGCATGTCACTCCCCTCTCTGCCCCATTTCACCTCTGTCTCTACACTATCAATAAAGCATAAAAATAACAAAAAATATCTTTAAAAGAAAACAACCGGGGATGCGACGGATATAAAAGCAAGAGGCAAGATCAAGGCGTAATGTTATGATGAAATAAACAAGTAATAGTTTTTCCCAATTGAAGCATACTGCATCCTAAACAGATTTTTTTTTATGGTCAGATGTAGTATGTAGAATAGAAAAAAGAAAAAGTATGTGATTTGGAAAGCAGGGATTGAGCCCCTCAAATCTTTTGGTGCCCTAGGGCAGTTACTAGCTTTGCTTGGTAAATAATCTAACCCTGACCAATGTAGGAGCTAATGAACTGCACTTCAAGTCAACAGCAGCAACCAGGCTGTAGTGGGATATCATGGAAGCAGTATGTTAGCTCTGGGTTACAACTTTAGGTTTTTTACATATTTATTTTTATTTTTGTCAACATTAAGGAAAATTCACATGATTAAAAAATATGAAATGAAGAAATCAACAGGGCGACATTCATTTGTAACGTGTCAGTGAGTGGGAGGTGGAGGGCGAATTTATACAGCGGTTAATTTATTGAAATGAGTCGTCTTGACATTTGTGGTTCCATATTAATGACCTGCCACTCTCTCTGACGGCATTTGGTGTTATCAGAATCACTGGCAGGAACACAGCTGTCAGAGGCATTTGATTATTCATTTTGGGGCAGGACAGGGGTAAAAGTAAATTTTTTTGCGGATGGGAAATGAGAAAAAAGGGGGTACCGTACGTTAATTCATAATTTAGCATGACATGTAACTTCAGGTGCTATTTGTAATAGATCGTGGCTCCGGGGAGAGGAAGTGCTGCAGCAATACACTACACACACACCACACACACACACACACACACACACACACACACACACACACACACACACACACACACACACACACACACACACACACACACACACACACACACACACACACACAGTCCAAGGTTTTGCAAATTGAGTAAAAGCACATCCTGACTGACACACACTAGATAGATGGTAGTTGTAGCTGGAGTTTTGCCAACACAGTAATGTAGTGTAGTACAGGCAGCGCTTCTTAAATATAGAAGACCACATGTCCAGAACACACACACACACACACACACACACACACACACACACACACACACACACACACACACACACACACACACACACACACACACACACACAGTAATGTAGTGTAGTACAGGCAGCACTTCTTAAATATAGAAGACCACATGTCCAGAACACACACACACACAGACACAGACACAGACACACACACACACACACACACACACACACACACACACACACACAGAGTAATGTAGTGTAGTACAAACATCGCTACTTAGATAAAGAAAACCATATATCCAGAGCAAATGGAAGAAGACATGTCTAGTGCCTTTAATTAGACGTGCTACAAACCGCGGCGGCTACGACTCTGACATCTCATCATCTCAATGTATTTTGTTGCATTACATTTGTTGTAAAGCATGAAATAAAGTGTCAGCGATTATGGTGGCTTTTCTACCGTCTGTCAGAAAATATAGTGTGTCTTTTAAATAGTAAAAGGAAACAGAAATAAGCCTTCTGCCCGGAGGCTCTGAAAAGATGTTTTGCAGCTCAGCATATACACAATGACACTGCTAATGCATATTTATATGTAGCAGGTCAGATAGATAGATAGATAGATAGATAGATAGATAGATAGATAGATAGATAGATAGATAGATAGATAGATAGATAGATAGATAGACAGACAGACAGACAGACAGACAGACAGACAGACAGACAGACAGACAGACAGACAGACAGACAGACAGACAGATAGATAGATAGATAGATAGATAGATAGATAGATAGATAGATACTTCATTCATCCCCAAAGGGAAATTGTATTGCAAGAAATCTGTTAAAGGCTCTGGCAACCCACAGACATAAATATATGACATTAATGTTGGGTTTCTCTATAAGATATTTACAGTCATCCAATTAAAAAATAATTTTCATAAATATTATAAAATTTAGTCTAAAAAACTGCTTTTTTGCTGTCTAGAACATTTTGCAGAGCGGTGTGGGCGTGGCCAATAACGTTCTGTAAGGGAACGCTCTCTCACTCACGGTGCTGAGCAGGTTTAGCCCAGTTCAGACCAAAGATTCGCCACACAACGAGACGCAAACTAGAAAATGCTGCACATGCTCACAACGAGCCTGACTGGCAGTTCACACTGCTGCACGGTCTGCGACGGTAGCTGGTTTCCCTAGCAATGGTGAATGCTTTGGCACAGCTGAGAGCCGCAGTTCAGAATCACTTGCGGAAAGTAACTTATTATTATATAGGCCTATAGGTTTGCAATTAGTTATAGGCTATTTTTTCCCACCACAACCGCAACCTATTTAATTGAAACAGGTGTCAGTGTCACAATCAAAATATATAAAAATATCTCTGTCATATTCATTGTTATCTCTATTAGTTTATTTACCATTGAACTTGCATAAACATCTGCTATCTATTTTAGGCATATGCATCTTTAAATGTTTTTGAGGATAGGAGTGGGAATAGAGAGAGAGAGAGAGAGAGAGAAAACAGAGTCTGATTAACGTGAGTTGATGCGATATGCGGTTTCAATTAAGAGCACAAGGAGTAAACTCGTAAAATATAAAAAAGACAATCAAATGAGTTCAAACCAGCCGGCCAGTTGGATCCTAAGCATGCAGGCTAACGTTGTCCAGACGGATCAACAGTGTGGAGACCCGCTGCTGAAGTAGCCTACGCTACAGGCAGCCGCAGATATTCTCAGAAGGGAGTGCTGACAAAAAAAAAGCTCTTCCTGCACTTAAATAATAACTCGCTACATTGATAAAAAAAAATGCATCACCAATACAATATTGTATGCAGCAGTGACACATGCCGTATTGGTCTGATTATAAGACAGGGTTTCCCCCTGAGAATAGGTCGTAAAAAGTCGGGTCGTTTTATATTCGGGGTCTAATATTCAGTGTCCAGTTATGGAGTGACCAGAGCGATCATTCAGCTTCAGGGCTTGTGTCCAACTTGTGTTTATTTATTTATTTTCGGATGGAGCACGAGCTCCGCACTCAGATGCGGCCGGTGTTGTGCCGAATTCCCACTCCCCCGCAGGATCCCACTCCCCTACGCGATTCTTAGGCTTTGAGGAAACTGTTAGTAGGCTATTTAATTCATGTTTCATCAAAATATAAGTTATGTTGTGCTGCACTAAATAGACGTACTTTAGAGCTGCACTTGAAAAACGATGTTGATGTCGATGTTGTGCCACACTGTCCTATTATCGAAATGACGGTAATATGTGAATTATGTTGAAGTTGCGACTGCTGTTATGTCACTGTCTGGTAAAAGCGAGAATCCTTCTGTGTATTCATTTGTACTAATCATTTTTAGTAGAACTATTCACTTCTGATTCAAGATTACGTTGTACGCGTAGGGGAGTGGGATCCTGCGGGGGAGTGGGAATTCGGCACAACACCGGGACAGAGGTGTGTGCGCTTGGATAGAGAACGATGGGTCGAGAGGAAAAAGAGGCACGGAAAATGGCCAAAGAGCTCCACATCTCCAGCACTGAATTCAAAGCCTTAACTTAGGCTATTATGTTGCGAGTCGACGTGTCAGAGGCATGAATCGGCGCAGCGATCGACAGCGATTCTGTTGTGGCAGGCGTAGTGAGGAGAGCTTGCCAACTGTGTCGTCCTTTTACGCCCCACCTCTGCCATAATGTTCAGATTTAATCATTTGCATCAAAGCCCTTATAATAAGAATGAGAGGCTTTATTCAAACGTTGTCAATGCGCAGGTGGACTGAAACTAACGGAGCGAGGCGGTTGTTTCACTTTGCAGTTAGTCGCGCAGTCAGTTTGGAGACATGTCTCTGTGTATCAGGGCTCGGGGCATCCAATCGGCTCGTGAAAGCCTGTCCCCTCTACAACATTAACGTTCAGGAATCCCCGGTGATCATTTAGTCTTAAACCACATAGTTTTTGTGCACGGCGGCTCGGCGAGGTCTCACTGTGTGAACGTTGCCATCACAGTGTTTCACCGGGGTGCGCGCTGCTTCGCTCAGACGGGGCTTTGAGTGTAGGCTCTGGCGCAAAGAGACAGTCTGTGTCTCTTGCGCGGCTCCAGAGATATTGTATAGATTTGTTTTTAAGAACGTGTGACGTCCCAAGCCTGTGATGTAAGCCAAAGTTCGAATCAGACATTTTCAAATGGCCGTCTCAATGCATTTTAGAATGGAGATCCATCGGGTGACGTTCTAAGCCTTTGCTTGCTCTAAGCCAAGGAAACATTCGAATCAGGATTTTTCAAATGGTCGACCAACTGACATGACAGTATGTTTGCGGGGGGCTAACAGATATTCCTAAAACCTTTCATATACATATATTAGCACTGATTTTACCCCCCAAATAACATAGTTACAAGGATTTAGTGGATTTGGGTTGCCAGGGCCTTTAAATGTTTTTTCAAGGTACTTCTGTGTTGTTATGTGTTGTCTTTCAAACCCCATTCCAATCCTAGTTCCACTGTTCCGTGTTTTGAATTCTATTGCCAGGACAACCGTTTTATTTACACTTGGTTCACAGGTAGTTTGTTCCATCTGTGTATTTTAGATCACTGCAAGCTTTTTTTTTTTTTTCTCCCAGCAGCGATATTGGTTGATGTCTACAATCATGGACAAAAGTCCTGACACAACAACCAAAGGTAAGTTAATTGGATTTTTCCCCGTTTAATTGTTTGGTGGGAGGAGGACAGATGGTGTGTTATTGCTGTACAGATTGTGAAGCAAACTGAGGCACATTGATATTTGGTACTATTAGCTATAGAGATGAAACTGATTTGATTTGATTTTTTGATTTGGACAAAGAGTGATGTATGAAAAACGTGTCCATTTTACCATTGGACAGACGATCACATAGTAATAATACATTTTATTTAAAAGGCTCCTTTCACGACTCTCAAGGACACTGTACAATGAGATAAATACAGTACAATCAATTGAATTAAAAACAGGTGAAAGTGCTTGGATGGGGCGCTCCGGTGGCGTAGTGGCTAGAGCGTGTATACTGTATACCTTGTCGACTAAGTCCTTGCCGTAGTGGTCACGGGTTCAAATCCGACCCGAAGACATTTACTGCATGTCATCCCCCCTCCCTCTCTCTGTCTCCCCATTTCAACTCTCCATACTGTCAAATGAAGCTAGAATAATAAGTGCATGGATATAAAGATGTATTTTAACATGAGCAATACGTGGTGCATCATATTGTGCTATTGTGCTCTCGTTTCACAGTTGCTTTACGGAGCCAGTATGTGCTGTGTAAGATGCCGGCAGACTGGGTTTCTCTGCCTGTGAACGACAGTCCAGAGGATCACCCACCCCGAGCCAGCATCGCCGTTTACACAAAGAAGCGCAAGAGCAAGAAGCTGGTTTACGAAGGCTACGTCTGTCCAACCGGTTCGGGGAATATGCCCAGGTCTTCGTTCAACCCACCGCCACGCAGCGACACCTTCGGGCAGAAATATTTAAAACTGCGCGAGAAGATAATCGCCGAAAACGCTGCCGCCGAAGCTCGAGCCAACACGATATCGGAAATTCAAGCGTACAAGGAGGTGGATTCCGTAGTGGCCGACGAGCCAGAGCTAAGCGTTGAAAATGCAAGTAGCCAAACAGAAGAAGGTGTTGTCAATGCTAGTAGTGAAACAGAGGACGGTGTTGTCAATGAAGAGCCTTGTAGCCTTGAAACTAGCCTCGAAACTAGCCTTGAAGAAACGCCTGACAGATCCAAAATGGAGATTATAGAAGAGCCGGAAGCAGCAATCAAAGAGATTGAGATCAAACCAGAGCCTACACCAGAGCCTACTTTAAATGTGTCTTCGCAAAGTTCGGATCCCGAAATGGAATACCCACTTCCCCAAGAAATCCTGGACAGAGGAGAGAGAGTGCTGCCAGACCCGCCTGTGTGTAAAGAAGCAGAGATGGGACAGTATAATATATGCTGTTTTGAACCGTGGGACAACACAGAGGATTTGGACTGTTTCCATGTGAAGGCAGAATCGCCCGTCCAGCAAACCCGCTCGGACCAAACTCCCGACGACAATGAAGTCTACATCACTCTAGAAGTAATTCCACATTAGAGGGTTCGGACTATTCTATGAATAAATATTTTTTTAAGTGGGGATTTATTTGTGCCAGTCACTTTATTTTGCACAATGTTTTCATGTTGACCCTCTTTGTATCAGTGCGCCTTTTTTGCATTTGCTAAAATCCTGCTTTCCCATTACATGTTACCGGCTGTACTGTACTCTACTGTATTTCGGTATCTGGGACTTTTCTGGAGGTGCTTTTCCATAACAAGATAGAACTGATGCTAGTACCTGGTCGGTATAGCAACATTGCACAAAACAGCAATGACATCACAGATATATTTGATGTTTTGGCTAAAATACTGTTTATATATATATGGGTTTATTTTTCTAAATGGAAGTTAAGTGGTGAGCCTCACCCTGAAGACATTACAATCGTCTCTATAGATATTAAATATTAATATTATACTATTTGCGCTTGCTGGGGTCAATGACAGTTATGGAGTGGGCCACTGAGTTAGGATAAATTAAGATACTTTTAGCCAACGGTTAGTTACATTGACATTTGTCTTTTCGCATATCCCCTCTCAAGTTACCACACTTCAGAGGGGGTCAGAGCGCAAGGTCAGCCTTTCTACAGCACCCCTGGAGCAGTTTGGGGTTAAGTGTCTTGCTCAAGGACACAATGGTAGAGATGGTGGGCACCGTAGATGTAATAGCAGCCACTGATAGTTTTACTACTAGCACCCTCCTGTCCGGTGCCGGGGATTGAACCAGCGACCTCATGGTTACTGGTCGGCCCCCTTTCCTGTCTAGGCCATCCTACAACCCAGTCCAGAATTGCAGCCACATTTCTTCAAGTTCCGTTCCCTGCGAAACAACAAGAATGTCATAACAGTGCATTTATCTAGGGTCGAGTTTTTTTTCTTTTCTTCTTCTCAGAATGACATCATGTTTAAAAAGACGAGATTGCAGCAAAGACAGAGAGGACTAAGTGTTTTGTTTGTTGTCTAGCTTCCCTAGCTACAGTAAAGAGCAGGACACAGCTGCTATCTTAAACTTGAGCATCTGCTTTCACTAGGAAAATATTATCAAAGCGTGAGGGAGACGGTCCCATATGAGGTTGCTGAAATATTTGTGTTGATGGAATGGCTTAAAACGAAATGTCAACAGTTCTTAAAATGACAAAAATACACAAACAAAAACTGTCTCCGGCATTTCCATCTCTGAAAACCAGTGGAATTTAATATCCAATTCAATAACTGCGTTCTTCTCGACATGGAATGCATAGAATGTGAACCGTTTTAAAGGTGGAGTCAGCGATTCTGGACAATGTTTGTCTGTAACAAAATCACTTTGTCAAAACCAGTGAATATCTCCTCACGATCCTCTACCTGTCTGTACTGTGTGTGTGTGCGCAGTTTACAGAGCCTAGGCTGTTCTTGACAAAGAACGCTTTTGACAAAAAACATCGCTGACTCCACCTTTAATTGAAATGCCTTCATAGTAGTAAAGCAATCCAAATGTCACACAAACGTCCAAAACTCTCCCAACCCAGATATTTTCTTCTACTCCTTCTCTACTACAAACTGAACACATAGGCAAAGCAAGTTTATCATATAGCACAATTCAGACACAAGGCCGTTCAAAGTGCTTTACAGGGGCATGAAATACATCAAGATTAGACATTAGAAATCGCATTTAAGAGATTGTAAAAACAAAGAACAAGTACAGGCTGACATATTGCCAGAAACATTGGATTTATTGTGCACTGATCACGGTTTTAAAGGTTTTCTTGAATCACTAGAAAATATTTTATTTCTCATGCACTGATTGAATTTAACAGACTATACCATAACAGATTTAACAGATTATACCATAGTCTGTGTGAATACTCTATTCTGATTGGCTGGAGAACATTCCATGGGTGTGGATTAACCCCTGATGTATGGACACCTAGATGGAACTGTTTACATTCTGTCCACTTAAATGCGTCGCCGGCTCGCCGCTGTTTAAACAGTGTTGATAAGGGATTTATAAAGCCTAAAATATCCTGCCGTGCAATAGCCTTTGGACACCACAGGATGGCACTCATAACACAAGAGCTGTAGTAACGATAGTAGTAAAATAAAGTGGCTAAACTTAATGTCCTCTGGCTAAACGTCAATGGTGATCTCGTTAAAAAGGTGAGTAAGAATCCTGTTTAATTTGAAAAAGGTTTGTAACTGAGTTTACATGTGTAGCCACCAAAGCCCGGCTGCACTGTCTATCTGGACACAGGCTACTGCTGTCAGTCACTGCCTCACGTAACTTCAGGCTGTAGCCCGTAATACACATGTTCGCCAGTCATATTCTCCGTGAAATGCGTTATTTATTTTGGGGGAAATGCATTGTTAGCTCGGTGGAACTGTTGTTAAACATGTTGGCTGATTACATTTACTGTTTGCATTTACTGTTTGTACAGCGTGCGCAATGTTTTGTGACTTTGTATCTTCTTGCTAGCATAACAGTAGCTCTGGTGCTAACAGCTGCCGCAGTCTCCCGTTGCTCGTATCCTTGGTCCGACTCTCAGTACAATTTGAACGCACCGTTAAAGCCAAATTCTGACGTCGCTAGGTCGTATCCTTGGTAGTTCCTATTGACTGGAGTACTGAACTACGTTTTCATTACATAAGAACCTTATGGGTTTGCGATGGGTATTCCAGTTATTATACGAGGTCTCGGACGTTGCTGTGGAAACAAGTTGTTATTCGTTCGAAACAAATCTAGTTTCGTTCAAAAAAAATCTAATTTGATCGCAAAAAGGCATGAAAATATAACTGAGTGGTCTAATTATTATTTTTATTAGTAGGTGACTATGGTATAAGCGGGTTAATGCCCTTCGAGGTGTCCAGGTATCAGGGGTTAATGGACTTCGTGAAGGCAACTGTCCTCCGCTGCGCGTCGGACAGTTCTCGCCTCCACGGTGTCCATTAACCCCTGATACCTGGACACCTCGTCGGGCATTAACCCTTACATAAAACACGCAAATAAAACAATTATAAATAAATACAACAAAATTAAAATTACAGGTTAAAGGGAAACAGAAAAGTCTTCGGATTTGATTTAAAACATATCAGGCTTTGGGGCGCTCCGGTGGCGTAGTGGTCGCGGGTTCAAATCCGACCTGTGGAACTTTACTGCAGGTCATCCCCCCCTCTCTCTCTGTCTCCCCATTTCAACTGTGTACTATCTAATAAAGCTTGAAAATGTCCAAAAAACATTCTTAAAAAAAATTAAAAAACATAACAGACTTAATAGTTTTTTCTTTATACATCTCCTGTATCTTGTACTATTCTCTGTGCTATTTTCCGCCTCCCTGCTTCTCAAAGGGTTCGATCGATTCCCTCCGCACAACTTTGATTGATTTTGTTGCTTTTGCCAGAGATTAAAGTCCTGACCCTCTCGCACGCCCAGAACATGCTCAACTGATTCTCACTTGAGAAGCCAAACCACGATTGTAATCAGACTAAAGGTCACACGGCGGGAGCCCACAGATTAATAACAGTTGCCAGGGGGCCAAGGGTATGTGTGGTTAGCTAGTGGGTTTTTCTCTCTTTAACCATACTAGTGCAGTGCCCGTAGGAAGCAGGTAAACAAAGAAACATATTAGACAGTACATTTGGCTGCTATCAGTGAGGACTAATTTTACACTGTTAAAGGTTATTATCAGTAAGTTACTTTGTAGAAGTTGGCTATAGAGTAGGGCAACATTCCTTAGTGTACTGTGTAAAGATAACCACAAACTAATTCCATGTGTTTTGTTAAGTGAAATGAAACAGAAAATGTGTTAATTAATTATGTGTTGAATCCTAAAGAAGAATGGAGCTGTACAGGTGTTACCTATACAATCTGATATTATGGTACCCTGCAAACTGCCATCCATACTGCACAATGCACTCAAACTTACAATCAGTTGCCTATATAGTAAATGGCTGCACTGTGTATAAAAGGAGTCTATGCTGCACGCCATGACAACATTGTCAACCCCATTACCATTAGGCTACTGTTAGGTATTTGAAAGATAAGACAGAGTTTGGATAACTGTCAATTAACGTTACTGTGTCAGTAGTCTCGCAAAGCCAGACCAAACTACAGCACGTAGTATGGTCTGGAAGCACTCTGTTTAGAGCCGTCTATTCGGGTGGGGAAACCGGGGGAAACTGGACTAGCCTGTTTGTATTTGTTCAAACCAATCACAATCATCTAGGGCGGGGCTAACCCCGGGAAGCAGCAGCGGTGTCCTGCAAAATAGTGCCGGGGGGGACGACTTATTTTGATGGAACGTCTTCACGTCCAGACGTCAGAGAAATGGCTAAACCCGCAAACGCCACACAAAAAAACTATTAAAGACAAAAGGAATATACATAGTGTGTTGCTTTCTAACCAGCATGTCAAGACCCCATACACTTTAGCCCCCGAGGAGCTCACGGGATAACTTAACCGGAGTTAACTAGCCACGTAGTGTTATCTCTGGTAACATTATCATCGGCGGTTGAGAGGACTGTTCGAGTAGAATTTTTAGCATTCGAGAACTTATGTCACCACCTCCTATCCGTAGTTAGAGCCGTAGTCCGTCTGTTTACAGGCAGAACAGGGTTTTGTGTTTGAGCGCTACACCAACTGCAGCAAGTAGCCGTAAGAGTTGCTAGGTGATAGTGGAAGCCGTTGGAATCTTTCCCCGTCGCTAAAACACCGCTGCTTAGTCCCTCACCAAAGAAAGGGAACGGCGGATCTTAATCTAGCTGGTTATAAGGTCCGGTGCTCAATTCAAACCCCCACGCTTCATTTTCCAGAGTTTATGAGGGTATTTCTGCCCGGGGGTAGTTGTACAATGAAGTTGGACAGCTAGGCTAGGCTAAACTAGGCTGCGTCCCGGACCGCCGCGCCAATATTATTATCCCGAATAGCCACACTTTATTTCCGTCTACAGTAATGTGACTTCTCACACCCTGTGTGTGTGTGTGTGTGTGTGTGTGTGTGGAGCGCTAGGTAAGCACACAGGTTGACTGTGAGGAATTGTTTCAAAATTTGAGGGGGATCACAATAGGGGAAAGCCAGCAAACGGAAAAGGAGGGGGGCTCGTCACGGCTGCGAGTTTTCCACGCTTTCCCATAGACGCTGGCGGAAGTGGTCATGCCAGACTACTGTGTCAGTAGCAGTCAGCTGTGAGTAGTGTGTGTGTGTGGGGGGGGAGGGACTTGTGTCCGCGCGCAGGCGTCCGCATCCGAGACCGTGCTGTCAATTAACGTTAACGTGTCAGTAGCAGGCAGCAGTGTGTGTGTTTGTGTTTGTGTGTGGGGGGGGGGACTCGTGTGCGCGCACGCGCGCTCGGTGTGTGGGAGCAGACTTGTGTGTGTGCGCGCGGTCGCGCTCGGGCTTTCAGTTTAGATTTTAAACGGATATAAAACATTTTGTGGAAGCATCCGAGACCGTGCTGTATTATTACAGTGAAAATAGCGTGAAGTGCAGTCTTTACCACTAAAGCGGAGAGGTGGAGCAGATGAGGAGTTGTTGAGGAAGTAAGGCTGTGTCGGTCTGCTGTGTGGGTGTGTGTGGTTGCGTTCCGAATCGCATACTCTTTCTTTTTTCTATTCTACATACTACATCCGATGATAAAAAGAATCTAGTTAGGATGCAGTAGGCATACTATTGGGACATACTTTTCTCTCTTATTTCATCATAACATTGCGCCTTGATCTTGCCTCTTGCTTTTATATCCGTTGCATCCCCGTTTGTTTTCATATGGAGGCTTCGTAGATGTTACGTCACTTCACGTGCACACTGGATTGTGGGTCAGAATCGCCCAAATAGGATGCACTTTTCAACACTAACAATCTTGGCCGCATGAAGTAGGACATCCGGGTACTTCTAACCATCCTAAATCTGGCCACAAGAATCGGGACATCCTAAATCTTTTTTCTACATACTAAATAGTAGAAAGTATACGATTCAGAACGCAACCTGTGTGTCCCGCTCGTCAGAGGGAGGCGGGGTTTAGTCGGCTCTGTGCGCACGTAAGCTACTATTCGCCAGCAACTTCAAAATGAAGGATGAAGGATAAAGGATGCACACCTTCGTGCTGTGTTTAAGCAATTTCCGGAAGCTCATGCCGATCTGACCAAAACTCAGAGAGATATGCGAGCCACAGACACACAGACAGACGTTTCTTGCTTTATAGATAGATATTTCCTCGGTTCACGTTCTACTGTTGAAAGATGTTGTAGTGTTACAAATTCTTAACATACAGGTGAAACTCGAAAAATTAGAATATCATGCAAAAGTTCTTTTATTTCAGTAATTCAACTTAAAAGGTGAAAATAATATATTATATAGACTAATTACACACAAAGTCAGATATCTCAAGCCTGTATTTGTTATAATTTTGATTATTATAGCTAACAGCTTATGAAAACCCCAAATTCAAAATCTCAGACAATTTCAATATTACATGAAATCAATAAAGAAGGGATTTTAAATACAGAAATGGCGGCCCTGATCCATATGTACTCAGTACTTGGTTTGGGCCCCTTTTGAATGTATTCTAGCATCAATTCCAATTAATTTTCCACGATATTCTAATAATACGAGTATCACCTGTAATTGCTGGTGTTACACCATTCTTTCCCTAGACATCCTGTCAGCTCAATAGTACCACATTAAAGCTATAATGCGTACCTTTCTTTTAAAACAAAAAACAACAACAGATAAGAGTCGGAGAAACACAACAATCTCTGTTCAGTCTCGGATCAAAAATCTTAAGTTAAGTAAAGTTAAAGCTATAGTGCGTAACTTTTGATTAATTAATGTTGGTTACATTTAAGCCATCGCCAAATGAGATGACACAAAGTTGATTGAGCCCAAGAAGTTAATTTATCAGTTGTTTACCTTTTTTTTTGTTGATTAACTTTTGTGGATCCAGGTTTGAAGTAGAATCAACAAATGAAACATTTCAGGGGGTGCCCTTAACTCAGTTTCTAGGGCGTCCCCCCGTGGGCCTTGGCCAGCAGCGGACCCGAGTTCGATTCCGGCCCGCGGTCGTTCTCTGCATGTCACTCTCCTCTCTGCCCCATTTCAACTCTGTCTGCACTGTCAATAAAGCATAAAAATGCCAAAAAATATCTTAAAAATAAAATAAAAAATGTAACATTTCTTGGGCGATTTTTAGGGGGTTGACACCAGATTGTAAAGGATGTCATACTGAGAAATACAGAGAGAGTTTGTTGGAGCTGTTGAGGCTTAATCAACTTTGTGTCAACTCGTTTGGCGATGGCTCGAATGTAACAGACATTCATTCATATGAATAAGTTACGCACTGTAGCTTTAACACATAACTTTTACTTAAGATTTTTTGCTATTTGCCGTCACTGTGTTTCTTCTTCAAACTGAATCAAACGATAAACGAATTCCCGATCCAAGGTCAAAGATAGTAACTTAGTAAGTGGATAAAAGGATTTCGGGGCATTAGAATTAGCTTGGTTAAAAACACGCACACACACACACACACACGCACACATGCATGCACCCCCATACAAACCCACACACACACTCACACACACACACACACACACACAACGCTGTCGGTGCCAACAATTAGCATTATCTCTCGCAAAAAGTCTGCCTCATGACCTTCTTCCGAACACACACACTTTGTTCCTACAAAGTCAAATAAATTTCGCTGAATCAAGCCGCCTGCAGTCTGTATGATTTATCCTTCACTGTAATTGCTTAATTCCAATATTAATAA